>PVIR01018129.1:0-33832 GCA_004026965.1 Petromus typicus
GTCAAAATGATTAATCACTGCTCTGTTTCTGTTCTTGTTTTTTCCTTGAACTTTTGTCAACCTGTAACAATCACCCTTATTTTGCAAAGCCGAAAAATCATGTATAAAAAGAGCACAAAAGGCCTAGTAAATTTGCAGCAGCATCACAACCTCTCTTGCGTTCGTGTGTTGTCTGTCCATTCCGACTCCGTTCATTCCTGTCTTCGGCGATCCCAGACCCTGCACCGCGAGCAGTCGCCGGCACTTCCACTATTTTCTCATCCAAATGAGCAGCCTTGTGCTCCGTTGGCCTGCCTCTTAAACAAGCCAGGAATAGCAGGCAAAAAACAAGGGCTTTTCCCCTCACACTAAATGGCACCAAGCTTTCTGAAAGTACAGCTCCACTGTGCTTCTGAAGTTACTTTTGGGGCCAAGCTATCGAATCTCCAACTCCATTTTCCTGGGAGAAATGCTCTGAGATATCATTCATTCACTGCCACTGATTTCAATGGAGTTCACCTGATGCGGAAGTGAAGCTGCATGGGAAAGTGCACTGCAAAGTGCAGGAACCTTCTCAGCACACTGTTTGCATCTTCTGCAAGGAAGAATCCTCTACCCAAGTTCACTTGTTTCCAGCTATTTTTTCACCCAAATGAGTAGCGCTATGCTCCTTGGGCCAGTCTGTTATACACACCTGGAATAGCAGGCCGAAAAGAACAGTTTTTTTCTCAGACTCTACATGGCACAGAGCTTTCAGAAAGTACAGTTCAACTATTTTCCTGAAGTTATATTTGAAGCCAAGGCCCTGAATCTCCAGCTCTGTTAAATGGGAGAAACTATATGAGATATCGCCCATTTACTGCCATTGGTTTCAATGGAATTCTGCAGAAAGTGTAGTTATGCTCCATGGGAACGTGCAGTGCAAAGTGCAGCACTGTCTTTGCGTCTTCTGCCAGGAAGAATCCTCTGCCCAGGTTCACTTGTCTCCGCTCTTTTCTCATCCAATTGAGCAGCAGTCCTTGAGAAAAGCATGCAGAAATGCACGGATTTTCTCTGTCACTAAATGGCACACAACTTGCTGAAAGGACAGTTCAACTGTGTTTATGAAGTTACATTTGGGGCCATGCTATCAAAGTTCCAGCCTGTTTTTCTGGGAGAAATGCTCTTAGATATATCCCACTCACTGCCTTTGGTTTCAATGAAGTTCACCAGATGTGGGAGTCAAGCTACAGGAACAGTACACTGCAAAGTACAGGAACATTCTGAGCACTGTGTTTGCATCTTCGGCAAGGAAGAATCCTAAGCCCAAGTTCATTGTCCCCAGCTCTTATCTCTTCCAAATGAACAGTGTTCTGCTCCTTGGGATTGCCTGTTACACATAGCAGGAAAAGCAGGAAGAAAAGAACAGCTTTTGCTCTGCCACTAAGGGGCACAGAGTTTGCTGAAATTGCAGTACATCTGCTTTCCTGAAGTTATATTTGAAATCCAGGAACTGAAGCTCCAGCACCATTTAATGGAATAAACAATATGAGATATCACCCATTTACTACCATTTGTCTTGTAAAGTCAAAATCTAGGACAGGCTTCAAAAAGCAGCAGGCCTAAGTTCCTGTTTCCTGCAAAGCTCTCCAGTTCCTAGAAACGCATAAGGAGAGACTTCTCCGGGCAGTACAAGTGAAGTAATCCCTCCATAAACTTAAAGGACAGTGTACAGAGCCAATTAAAAAGAGACCCCTTGCCTAAGCTAGCCCACAAGATAGAGACCCCTTGCCTAAACTAGCCAATGAAATAACAACACTTTGCTTAAGTTAAAATTGTGGGGATAAAAGTTGTAAAAATTTGTAATTCTGGGCCTCCCTTTCCTGCGTGTTAGGACGATCCCAGCGCTGGTACTTGAATAAACCTCTTGCTGTTGCATCGATATTCTGACTGCGCGTCTCTCTGGGGCATGTCTCCCAGAGAGGCTCCGTTTGAGCCTAACAGTTTCAGTGGAATTCACAGAATGGGTAGTTATGCTCCATGGAAACGCACACTACGAAGTGCAGCAACCTTCACAGCACAGTGTTTGCCTCTTCTGCAAGAAAGTATCCTCTGCCCAGTTTCACTTGTCTCCAGCTCTTTTCTCATCCAAATGAGCAGCCTGCCTGCCTCTTATACAAACCAGGAATAGCAGGCAAAACACAACGCACTAAATGACACCAAACTTTCTCAAAGTACAGTTCTACTGTGTTCCAGAAGTTACATTTGGGGCCAAAGCATCAAATCTTTAACTCCATTTTCCTGGGAGAAATGCTCTTAGATATTGCTCATTCATTGCCACTGGTTTCAATGGAGTTCACCCGAAGCAGGAGGGAAGCTGCACAGGAAAGTGCACCGCAAAGTGCAGGAATCTCCGAGCACAGTGTTTGCCTCTTCTGAAAGGAAGAATCCTCTGCCCAGGTTCACTTGTCTCCCTCTCTTTTCCCATCCAAATGAGCAGCATTCTGTTCCTTGGGCCTGCCTATATACAAACAGAGAAAAGCTTGCAGAAATGCTTTTTCTCTGGCACTAAATGGCACACAACTTGATGAAAGGACTGTTCAACTGGGTTCATGAAGTTACATTTGGGGCCATGCTATCGAAGCTCCAGCTCTGACTTCCAGGGAGAAATGATATGAGATATCTCCCACTCACTGCCTTGGGTTTCAATGGAGTTCACTGGAAGTGAGAGTCAAGCTGCAGGAGACAGTACACTGCAAAGTGCAGGAACCTTCTGAGCACGGTGTTTGCTTCTTCTTCAAGGAAGAATCCTCCACCTCTGTTTTCCTAGGAGAAGCCCTGTGAGATATGGCACATTCATTGCCATTAGTTTCAATGGAATTCTCAGAGGGGCTTGATTCTCCATGAGAAAGTACACCACAAAGTGCAGGAACCTTCTTAAGAATGGTGTTTTCATCTTCTGCAAGGAAGAATCCTCTGACCAAGTGCACTTGTCTCCAGCTCTTCTCATCCAAATGAGTAGCATTCTGCCCCTTGGGCCTGCCTGTTATACAAATGAGAAAAAGCAGGAATAAAAGAAGGGCTTTTTCTCTGCCACTAAAGGGCTCAAAGCTTGCTGAAAGTACACTTCAAAAGTGTTTCTGAAGTTACATTTGTGGCCAAAGGATCGAAATTCAGGCTCCTTTTTTCTGGGCGAAACGCTTTGAGATGTAGTCCATTCACTGCCTGTGGTTTTAATTGAGTTCTCCCGAAACTGGAATGAAACTGTACTTGAAGTATTTCCTTCTCAGTTTTCTTTTCTTGTTAGAAATTTGTTTTTTCAAGCTGAGAACAGTGATGCACACCTCTGATCTCTGCATGGACAGGCTAACACAGGACATTCATTTATGAGGCCAGCCTAGATTGAATTTTAATATCCTATCTTAGAAAAAGAAATGAAAAAATAGAAAACAAAGTCTTTTTTTTTTTTGAGACAGGGTTTATAGTTCAGGCTGGCTCTATGCTCACTTTGTAACCAAGGTGAGCCTCAAACTCACAGCAATCCTCCTGCCTCTGGCTCCTGAGTGTGGGGATTACAGGCAGAAGCCACCAAGCCTGGCATTGCTGTACATGGTTACCAGAGCTCAAGCTCATGACCTTACGCTTGCCAGGCAGACACCAAAACCACTGAGCTAAATTCCCTCCCCAGAAAGTCTATTTCTTGATCTGTGTGTCACTACATGGGTACATTTACTTTATGAAAATGTACAAAACTGTATATGCTTGTGATCTGTGTATACACAGTCCTCCCTCCATTCTCACTTTCTCTCTTTCTTTCTTCATTCTTTTCTGTCTGTCTGTCTTTCTGTCTGTCTGTCTGTCTGTCTGTCTTATTGGAGATTGAATCCAAGGAGTGGTAAATGGAATTCTCTGACCTTTAGTTTACCTATTGGTGTTGATTTTGTCTTTTGTTTTGCTGGGAGGCAGAATCTCGCTCTGGAGCTCAGGCTGTTCTTGAACTGGCTGTCACCTAAGCTGACCTGGAACCTGAAATCTTCTGACCTGAGTCTCCTGAGTGCAAGTGTTACAGACATTAACCACCATGCCCATCTTATTTTACATACTTGCATAGTACTGGGGATTGAATTTAAGGCCTTTGCAGTTAGCTGCATCCCAAGCTCTTTCTAAATTTTTTTTTCACTTTGTTGTTTTGTTTTTGAGACAGAGCCTCTCTCTGTAGTTCATGCCCTGAGCTCACTAAGTAGCCCAGGTGTGCTCAAACTCACAGAAATCCCCCTCCCTCTGCCTCCTGAGTGCTGAGATTACAGGCTTGAGCCACCATGCCCATCTTTTAAATTTTTGAGACAAGTTCACTGGGTCACTGGGTCACCCAGGCTAGAGCGCTGGGATTCCAGCTTCCACCATGCACGGCTTCAAGTGGGCTTCTTTGAATAACCACCCTACTTCCTCACAGATGTGTGGACTCTGAGAAAAAATGTGACTCCCAGTCTGTGTGATTCATATCGACTTCTCATCTGCAGCTTCCTGAAGTCCTAGCTTTGTATGTTCTAGCACTGTGCTAAGAAAGGAAGGTGCTATCAATTCCTCTCCTGTTACTAGTCACACATTTGGGTAAACTGTAAAGAAAATGGGACTTTTTTGTTTTATTTATCTATTTTTGTGACAGGGTCTAGCTCTGTAATTCAGGATGGACTTGACAAACTTGAATTCATGGAAATCCTCCTGCCTCAGCCTCCCATGTGCCAGGACCACATACCCGGCAAGAGGTTTGTTTTGGTTCCCAAGGTCAAAGGGCTGCATCTGGTCATGGCCTTGCTGGAAAGAACAGCACAGGACATCACATGGCCAGAGACACAGAAGATACTTGTGTGTCCTCTGCTTTCCCTTCTTACACAGCTGCCAACATGCAAGCAGGAGATCCAGCCTGGTGACCTAATCTAGTCCTGTGCACCCTCCACAGGTCCCATCTCTGACCACCATCCTCAGATTAAGTTTCTGAGGCTTAATAACTCAGGTGAGCTTGGCAGGGGACCAATCATATTTAAACCATTAGCAGGAGGGTAGGTGGCACTTAGGCTGGCGCTGTTTTGCATGAAGCATATGATGTTTCTAGGGGCCTTCTGCCAAGAATCAGTGGTATTGTGTTGGAAGTGAACAGTATCCCAAGAGAAGCACAGTCACTCCTGACACTGCTTAGAAAACTGCTGACCCACAGTCCCCAGGGAACTTCTGCAAGGATTCGGAAGGGGCCTCTGAGCCTCATGGGTCAGTCTTTTTTTTTTTTTTTTTTTTTTTTGCAGTACCAGGGATTGAACTCAGAACCTCACCCTTGCCCAGCAGATGCCAATCCACTAAGCTAAATCCCCCACCCCTTTGAAATATAATAAAGTAAAATTTTCAATCATAAATGTATTGAGTAAGCTGTCAGCCATGAGAAAGTTAGTTTAAACAATCAACAAATTTTTATTAAAGATTATGACTCTCAAAAAAGTCAGCACTTGGCACATACTTATAGTCCTGGCACTCTAGGAGGCTGAGGCAGGAAGTTCACAAATTTGATTCCAGCCTGAGCAACTTTGTGAGACTCTATCTCAAAATTTAAAAAATAAAATAAAATAAAATAGGGGCCGGGGAGTTAGCTCAGTGGTTCTGGCACCTGTCTTGCAAGTGCAAGGGTCCGGGTTCGATTCCCCAGTAACCACACACAATATTGGGCATGGAGACTCACCCCAGCAGCAACCAGTACCACATACCACAGTGCCAGGCATGGTGGCTCATGCCTGTAATCCCAGCACTCGGGAGGCAGAGGCAGGAGGATTGCTGTGATGTGAGTTTGAGGCTGAGCTCAGGGCCAGCCTGAACTACAAAGTGAGACCCTGTCTCAAAAAAAAAAAACCTTAAAAAAAATAAATAAATAAAATAAAGGGCTAGGATGTAGCTCACTGTGAAGGTCTTGGCTTCCAGCCCTTGTACCAGGGATTAAAAAAATAAAAAAAACATGGACTTCCATCCAGGCATAATGGCACATACCTGCAATGGCAGTTTTCTGGAAAGCTGAGGCAGGAGGATCACAAATGCAAGCCCATCCTGGGCAATTTAGCACTTTACCAAGAACTTGTCTTTATTTTTTTTTTTTTGAGACATGGTCTCACTTTGTAATTCAGGCTGGCCCTGAGCTCAGCCTCAAACTCACATCACAGCAATCCTCCTGCCTCTGCCTCCCTAGTGCTGGGATTACAGGCATGAGCCACCACGCCCGGCACTGTGGCATGTGGTGCTGGTTGTTGCTGGGGTGAGTCTCCATGTCCAATATGGTATGTGGTTACCAGGGATTGAATCCAGGCCCTTGTGCTTGCAAGACAGGCGCCGGAACCACTGAGCTATATCCCCTGCCCAAGAATTTGTCTTAAAAATACAAAATGATAAAAGGTAGGGATGTATCTTGGTAAGATTCTGGTTTTAATCTTCTCTACTGGAAAAAAAAATAAAACATAGACTTTATGTTTTGTCTAAGCATGTGTCTCCCCTGCAGTCTTCTTTACTTTCAGCATTTATATTTATATTTACAATCAAAGATCATGGTTAAATGATGAACTTGGTGTTTTGCAGGTCTTTAAGAAATGGGTCTCTCTCTCTGTCTCTGTCTCTGTCTCTCTCTCTCTCTCTCTCTCTCTCTCTCTCTCTGTACTGGGAATTGAGTCCAGGGCCTCTTCACTGAGCTACATCTTTGGCCCTTTATGAAGTTTTTGAGACAGAGTCTTGCTAAATTACCTATGCTGGGCTTGAACTTATGATTCTCCTGCTTCATCCTCCCATATAGCTGGTATTACAAGTGCGTGCCACCAAACACAGCATGATATCTTTCTTTTGGTACACTAAAGGAAAAAGCCTTATACCAATTTTAAAACTTTTAAAATGAAAATGGCCACACCTAAAAATGTTTTTGGAAAAGGCCTGGGAATATAGCTCAGCAGCTTAGCACCTGCCTGGCAAGCACAAGGCCCTGAATTTGATTCCTGATACCAAAAAAAAAAAATAACTTTTTAAATAATACTTTGGAAAGAATAGTATGAACATAACTAAAAACAAAAATTCACATAGTACAGTGTTGTGTACATGTATCCTTCCTGCCCTACCCTGATTTCTTTGATCAATTGTAAGTCTTGAAGTTTACTGGAAAATAGTTCAAGTACAGTATTTTTATGGATGTATTTGCCCCTATACTGTGGACATACTAGCCAAAATAAACATGGCTATTTATGCTCTCTTGTAACGCAAATGGTAACACTCTGTATTCATTGTCTTTATATTTTCTCTTTATCTTTTAATCTTTTTTTGGTGTCTCTTTTATTTTTTCCCTCTGAGCCTTTTTTTTAATTATTTGCAGGACAGCTATAGGTTATTCTAGTTGCCAGTTGAGGTAAACAAATTATCACAAATCTTAATAGCTTAAAACTTGAACAATCATTTCTTTGTTCTTTCAGGTGACTCCAGGAAATGCCTGAACTCAGCCAGGCTGGGGGACGAGGGTCTCTCCCAAAGCCAGTCCCTTGGTGGCTGGAAGAGGATCCTTTTACTCACGTATCTCATGATTGTTACGCTGATGAAGTGAGACCTTGACTAGGTCAGGAGCTGGAACACAGGAACTCTCTGTTATCAAACTGGGCTTATTTTGCCAGTCACTGAAAAAGAGAAAGGGTTTATTCATAAGATGGCCAGGCTTGGAATAGTAAGTCTCAGATCTATCTGCCTGAGAATAGGGGTTTGGGATACTTATGGGATAAAGAAGTGTCCAGGCACTAATGCTTACCCACTGCTCTGAACTTAAAGTCATGCCTTAAAACTAGTTGGGGATTTTCCCCCATCAGGAAAACTGGTATTTTTGTTGTTGTTTTATGTTTTTGGTGTGCTCTGCTGCACATTCAATGCATGGTTACACATACTACATTCCCAGCACCCTGTTGCGTTCTATTCCCAAGGGCTACTCATCTGGCAGTGAACCACAGGCGAAAGTCATCATGAGGAGATGAAATGGTGGAGAACTCTTTAATGCCAGCACTCTCAGCACTTATATACTATGAGTTCAGTTAACCACGAGAAACTGAGACTTGGGAAATCGAAACTCAGCCCTGCGGGTAAATCAAAACTCAGGCCTGCAAGTTTTTGTGGCACGGTGAAGCCTGTGCTAAATTTTAGCCTTATAGTCCCATTGGCTGGATGTTCAATAAATATTTTTAAAGAATAAATATTAGTGAAGTAGGTCATGGGGTGCTGGAAATGTAGTATGTGTAACCATGCTGTGGGGTCCCCTGGGGCTAAACAACGCCGGCTCCATCAAGGAAGTGCAAGGCAGCACGTAAACAGTGGACCCCTCTGGGCCACAGTGATTAAGGGAAAACAGAGACAGACACTGCCCCCTATAAGACTTGTTTGGGGCGGTTGAGAACAAGGAAGTGGGGCTATATATAAGTGCTGAGAGCGCTGGCAATAAAGGCTTCTCCACCATTTCGTCTCCGCATGTTGACCCCCACTTGTGGTTCGATGCCAGATGAGTAGCCCTCAGGAACAGGACCCGACAACTGGAGGTCCCAACCGAGATCTGGCATTGTGAGGACTTGCCACTGGGCCACCCCGAGCTGGCACAGTAAGTAGGGGTGTATTGAATTCAGGACCGTCTCACTATGGGGTCCTCCCACTCTAGACAGGTTATGGAGCAGCAGGTCCGCCTCCTCCTACAAGAAAATGGCACTCCTATTAAGGTAGAGAGTGCCTCGCTACTGGTAGAGACTGCCGACCGTTTCAGTCCTTGGTTTCGGCACGGTGGAAGCCTTATGTTGTCTGACTGGGACCATGTCAAAAACGATCTCCAAAAGGCTCTTAGAGATGACCCAGATTCTTTCCCCATGGCTGCCTTCCCCCTCTGGAGGCTGGTGCGAGATGCACTTTTGACTAATGAGGCAAAAGTGAAAGAGGCCCTCAAGGACAGTGAGAGGACCCTCCAAGATGTCCAAGAGGAGGTCTCCCAACAGTCACTTCAGGATTTAGATTTAGAGCAGGGGGAAAAACTGGAAGTACAAATGAGAAAGATTGAAGGAGACATTCACTCAGGGAAAGATCGCGAAGGCGCCGCAGAGGTCTCCTCCGTGAAATTCTCGGTCCGGACCCAGACAGCGGTGCAAGGGGGGAAGAGTGATTTACAGACTCACACTGACGATGAAGACTTAGACAGTGAAGCAGAGAATAGGCTAGAGCAAGAGACAGAGAAACTAGAGGAGCAGCTACAGGTTGCGTGTTTAGAAAAGGCCGCTAGAGGGACCAGAAATAAGCTGAAAGATCTTAAACAGAGGTGTCTAGACGAGATGTGTGATCAACATTTTCAAAAAGCGTGCCTAAGATGGCACCCAGAGCCTAGTGCCCCTCCCTGCCTGGCTTCCTGTGTACAAGAAGGCGCCGGGGGGGGGGGGGGACGCAGCTGCGACAACATCAGCCTTTAGCCTTTAAAGATCTGAGTTAAAGCTATCAGTTGAAAATTTTGGGGCCCAAGCAGCTTTCACATTAGCTATGATTGATTTACTTAGTGAACAAATTCTAACTCCTGCTGATTGGGCACGGGCAGCGTGAGCGGCTCTTAAACCCGGAGATTTTCTCCTGTGGAGAAGTGAATTCCAAGAATTGGCCCGTGCAGCAGCACAAACAAATGCTAGGGGAGGACATCCTGACTGTAACCTAGATATGCTTACGGGCTCAGGCAATTTTGACACAATCGTGCAACAAATTTACTGTGACCCAGCCGTGTATACCCAGATAGCCAGTTGTGCGACTAGGGCATGGAGAAGGTTGCCAGACGTAGATGGTACCTCACCTCATTTGAGCAAAATCATCCAAGGCCCTAATGAACCTTTCACAGACTTTGCCGCCAGGCTGCTCAACACTGCTTCCAAAATCTTTGGTTCCAATGCAGCAGCGATGCCCACAGTCTGCCAATTAGCTTATTAAAATGCAAATTCCTTCTGCCAAGACGCAATCCGCCCCCACCGAGACCAGAGTCTAAATGACTACATTAGATTGTGCAGGGACATTGACCCCCCATCACACCGATTGGCCCAAGTATTAGCAGCTGCAGTCACTCCCGCGCCTCAGAATAAGGATTGCTTTGGCTGTGGCAAGATAGGACATACTAAGAGAGATTGCGCAAATCAAAAGCTCAAACAGGGCAACTATGTGGGTGCACAGGAATCGCCTCTGCCACCTCCCAATAGACCCCCTACCCCCTGTCCCCGGTGTCAAAAGGGGTACCACTGGAATAGGGATTGTAGGTCAAGGTTTGATAAAGATGGAAATCCCTTGACCACAGAGTCGGGAAACGGGAGGAGGGGCCCACCCCAGGCCCCACGCAAACAGACCTATTATGAGGCACACTTCCTGCCACCTCAGGAGGCAGAAAAGGCAATGCAGCCCCCGGCTCACAAGGCTTTGATAGACTTGTCCAAGCCACCCTAGGGAGTGCAGGACTGGACCTCTGCCCCTCCACTGCAGCGGTACTGACCCTTGAAAACAGTGTCCAGGTGCACCCCATGGGAGTTTATGGACCATTACCAATAGGAACCATGGGACTAGTGCTGGGAAGGGGAAGTGCAGCTTTTGTGGGAGTACAAGACATCCCAGGTGTCATCGACCCTGATTTCACTGGAGAAATAAAGATCCTGGCGGCCTCTCTCAAGGAAATGGTTTATGTGCCACCAGGAGAGCGCATTGCACAATTGTTGCTTCTCCCGCTTCCAGAGCAGAAGTGTACAGGGAATCTATTACGGAGAGACCAGCGAGGCCCTGCGGCCTTGGGGTCAAGTGGATCCAATTTGTTACAGGTTAATTGGGTACGCTCCCTCCAAGGGCACCCCAAGCTAGAAATCACAATACGAGATAAACATTTTAGGGGACTGCTTGACACAGGGGCAGATGTCTCCATAGTCTCAGACAGACATTGGCCATGGAGCTGGGAGCTCAGTGACTCCGATCAAAGTCTACTGGGGTTAGGTAAGCTGTGCACACCGCAGCAGAGTGCTAAAATGCTCCCATGGAAGTGCAAGAGAAAGACAGGATATTTCAGGCCTTATGTAGTTAAGGGGCTCCCCACAAACTTGTGGGGTAGAGACCTTCTACAACAGATGGATGTCGTCCTGGGCCCTTCACAAGACCTGAGTGGTCATACTGTTGCTGAAAGTATGATGTTGCAACAGGGATATGACCCCGGTAGAGGGCTAGGAAAAAACCTACAAGGAGACACACAACTAGTAGCAGAAAAAATTTCTTGGAAAGGTGATAGAGAAGGCTTTGGGTACCCTTTCTCATAGGGGCCGCTGCTCTTACTTCTCTCCCCATTGAGTGGAAGTCAGAGACACCTGTATGGGTCGAGCAGTGGCCTCTAACCCGAGAGAAGTTACATGCAGCCTCAGAGATCATCCAACAACAGCTACAACAGGGACATTTAGAACCTTCTGTATCACCCTGGAATACACCTATTTTCATCATAAAAAAGAAAGGGGCAACAGTAAAGTGGAGATTGTTACAAGATCTAAGAAGGGTTAATGAGACTATGCAGCTTATGGGACCATTGCAGCCTGGTCTACCCGTGCTGTCGGCCGTGCCTAAAGATTATGAGGTCATTGTCCTTGATGTTACAGACTGTTTCTTTTCTATTCCATTACATCCAAAAGACAGGCAGAGATTTGCCTTCACCTTGCCCTCCACAAACTGTGAGGGGCCTGATCAGAGATACCAGTGGACAGTTCTGCCACAGGGAATGGCCAACAGCCCCACCTTATGTCAAGTGTTCGTGGCTCAGGCCCTAGCACCCATAAGACACAGCTTCCCTAATATTGTCCTCGTTCATTACATGGATGACATTCTATTAGCAGGAAGAAATAGAGAGCAGCTGTATCAAGCTTTTGGTAATGTGTGCAAACACTTAGGCAGAGCAGGTTTACAGGTAGCACCAGATAAGTTGCAACACTTTGCACCTTATGAGTTCCTGGGAACTACTATCTTTCCAGATACTGTGTGGCCACAAAAGATCACTCTCAGGCTTGACCTGCTGCACACTCTTAATGATTTTCAAAAATTATTGGGAGACATTAATTGGATTCGACCATATTTAAAAATAAGCACAGGAGAGCTACAGCCCCTTTTTGACATCCTTCGAGGGCCCCCTAACCCAAATTCACCAAGAAAACTCACCCCTGAAGCGAGACAGTGCATTCGACAGGTTGAAGACACACTGTCCCAAGCCTGTGTATCCTGGTTAAGTGTCACAGAGCCATTTCTTTTTGTTGTTTTTCCATCAGCATTTCTTCCCACAGGAGTATTTTGGCAGAGATCTCCTATTCTCTGGGTTTACCTGACCTCAGGATCTCCCAGGGTGACAGAACCATACCCCTCTTTGGTAGCAAGGCTCATTTTCAAAGTGTATAAGACCTCCATCGGGGTATTTGGGGTGCCTCCCTCAAAAGTTATCACACCTTATGGCAAACAAGAACTCCAATTCCTACAGGCCAATTCTGATGAATGGACCATTATTTTAAGCACAATAGAAAGCACTTTTGACAACCACTACCCTTGAGATAAGTTGCTCCACTTTTTCAAACAGCACCCGATGATATACCCCAAAATAGTCCATTCGGCTCCTGTGCCTGAGGCACGATTGGTATTCACAGATGGCACCTCACAGGGAAAGATCGACATTGTCTCCAGGGATGTCTGCGAGACACTTGTAGTAAGCAAGTGCTCTGCTCAGCAGGCAGAGATCACTGCTGTTCTGGTAGCTTTACAGAGGTTTAGAGAAGAGCCAATAAATCTTTTTTTTTTTTTTTTTTTTAGGTTTTTTTGAGACAGGGTCTCGCTTTGTGGTTCAGGCTGGCCCTGAGCTCAGCCTCAAACTCACATCACAATCCTCCTGCCTCTGCCTCCCGAGTGCTGGGATTACAGGCGTGAGCCACCATGCCCGGCACTGTGATATGTGGTACTGGATGCTGCTGGGTGTGGGTCTCCACACCCAGTATTGTTATGTGGTTACTGGGGAATCGAACCCGGGTCCTTGCACTTGCGCTTGCAAGACAGGCGCCGGAACCACTGAGCTAACTCCCCGGCCCGAGCCAATAAATCTTTACACAGATAGTGTTTACCTTGCAGGGTTGTTTCCTGGTATTGAGACCTCACCCCTTCGCTCCTCCCTGCCAATGTTTAGATCACTTGATCAGCTACAAAAATTAATTAGACAAAGAAGGCACCCCATCTTCGTCACACATATTAGGGCGCATTCTGGGCTCCCTGGCCCCTTGGCAGTGGGAAATGATCAGGCCGATAAGGCTTTGTACACTTTGTTCACTTTCTCTGTCGAAAAGGCCCAAGAATTACATACTAAATTCCACCTTAATAGCCAATCTCTTAGACAATGCTGCAATATCACTCGAGAGCAAGCTCTACAGATAGTCACCCAGTGCCCGCAGTGCGCACCTTTTATCCATTCACCTAACTATGCTGTTAACCCCAAAGGAATTTGCCCACTAGATTTGTGGCAGATGGATGTCACCCATTATGCCCCCTTTGGCTGCTCACAATATGTACATGTGTGCATAGACACCTGCTCAGGAGCAACATACACCTCGGCCAAAATGGGAGAAAAAAGAAAAGATGTGATTGCACACTGCCTTGCAGCTTTTGCTTATCTGGGTATTTCTAAGGTTATTAAGACTGATAATGCCCCTGCCTACAGCTCCAAACAGCTAGAATGTTTCTTTCGTGAGTGGAGCATTAAACACAAATTTGGTGTTCCTTATAACCCCACTGGACAGGGAATTGTAGAAAGGGCCAACCAAACTTTGAAAAACTACTTAGAAAAGCAATCAGGTGGGCCTCTGTCTTTACCTCAGTCTCCTTCTAATCAACTCCACCGAGTGCTTTTGACACTGAACTATTTGACAACAGATAATTCAGGAAATGCTGCAATGGATAGACATGTAAAGCCATGGGTAGATTCAAACCTTCCTGTGGCCATGTGGAAAGATATTTTAACGGGCACATGGAAAGGCCCTGACCCCATGCTGGTGGCCAGCAGGGGCTCTGTTTGTGTTTATCCAACAGATGCTGATGCTCCTGTTTGGGTTCCTTCTCATCTTGTGCGTCCCATTTGCATGCCCAAAGAGCAAGACAAGGTGGGCGTTTGTCCAGAACCCATCGATTCTTCAGCCAGTGGGGATTGATGCCCTCTTCTTCCCCTCCATCTTCACAACCAACGCAAACGTGGGCAAAGCCGTCG
Organism: Petromus typicus; assembly: GCA_004026965.1. Lineage (NCBI taxonomy): Eukaryota > Metazoa > Chordata > Mammalia > Rodentia > Petromuridae > Petromus > Petromus typicus. The sequence continues at coordinate 14,270 of PVIR01018129.1, forward strand.
TCTCTTTTGATGGTACGCTGACCAATACCACAGAGGTCTTCCAATTGGCCCACATGCTCTGTTTTGCTATTGCCTGACTTAATTTCTCAGCAAATAACCCCAGCAGAGTGGTCTATGTAAAAGCAGCACTCTTCTAATGCTCTGATATCTACGTCTATGGCATCTCTGAGCCCGCAGAAGCAATGGGGCTGGATTCCTAGAGCAGCTCCACCAGTAGCGACCCCTGCCGTTATTCCCAGCCTAGCAGGACTGCTAAAGTTACACTAACAGGTTCTCATTTAAACCTTATTGCCTTTCTAATATCCCGAAAATCTCCTGATCAGTATGATAAAGGATTCGGGGAACCAGCTGTACCATTACACAGTAGTCAGAGGTTTGGTTCAACACTTGGAGGTTTACACACAGGGTTAGTCCTGTACTGCAGGCCTACCACCCATTTTGGTCTGGTAAGAGAAAAAGGATGTCATCGGGGAGAGTGAGGGTGGAGTTACATAGGTGAGCATGGCTAGGAGGAACTTTTCCTATACATAGACCTTGCCCTGTTACAGAGGTCAAGGTAATTCTAGTTGGGGAAGGTTGCCATCAGCAACTGGACGAATGAGTGGCAAAGGAATAGTTGCCTCTGATACCTATCCCTTCATACAAAGGAGGGTCTATGTCATAGCAGAGCCAGCAAGTCTGGGTTATGTCGGGGTTAGTCTGATTGAGCACAAGATAGGCCTGCTGAACCAGGTTAAATAACTGGTCATTAGCCACATTTACAGTTGGCCACAGGTCAGGTCGTTGCTGCTGCATGTTAGGTTGAGACCATGTGGGGATTGGCAGGCTAGAGCTTAGGGCTTGATTGGGGCCTACAAGGGCGGACTTCAAGCTTTGAATTGAAAGTCTTATGGTGAATGATAGCCCATCATGTCCTTCGTTATAGAGCCTCAGACCCCAAGTTTTTCCTTTAAGCCAGGCAGAGTGAAGGGATTTCCCTGCAGAGGTAAATTTAATTTGAAGGGGATTGCAAGCAAAGTTGAGACAAGGTCCACTTCCTATCCATTTATAATTCCCAGCCTCAGTTTTAAAACACCCGTAGTTAGACAGACCAGGTCCTAAACTGTTTCTTTTAACTGTGATGTAATCCCAACTGGAGAAAGGTTCCCAGTAAGTGTCTCCAGTAGTTTCACAACCCCATTTGGAACAATAATAAGATTCTAAACCTCTGCAATTCTGAGTTTTTGATCTGGTAGGTTGGTCTTTAGGGCACACATATATGGGCAGTTTTCTTAGGGCACTTCATAATTCCGGGTGTGCGCATCCGTGTTCCCATCTGTCGGGTCCTGTTCCAAGGGCTACTCAACTGGCATAGCACCACGGGCGGGGGTCATCACTCTGAGACAAAATGGTGGAGAAGCCTTTATTGCCAGCACTCTCAGCCCTGATACACAGCCCCACTTCCTTGTTTTCAACCTCCCCCAACCAGCCCTATAGGGGGTAGTCTTTGTCTATTTGTTTTCCTTTAATCACTGTGGCCCAGAGGGGCCTGCTGTTTACATGCCACCTTGCACTTCCTTGATGGAGCCCCCGTTGTTTAGCCTCAGGGAACCCCACACCCATCTTCCTACCCCCGAAGTGGAACATTTCTTTGGGTCACACAAACTCTTTCCATCACATTCTGGCAAGCCAGGGGTCTTGGAGCTTAAGCCTCCATCGTAATGGTACCCAGAGATGTCCCATGGATGGTCTAAACCGGCTGCTAACTGGCAGACATCAGGGGTTAGATCAGGCCAAGTATACGGCGTGGCCACTTTAGAGAGAGACCATACTGTTTCTCCTGTCTGGGAGATAATTTCCCAAATTAGTTCTTAGGGAGCATGGGGGTTCAGAGTGCCTCGGGGAAGCAGTATTACAATTACAAGAAGCACTGACATAGTTACCCAATGTTTGGGACCCCCACAGTTTAGACATCGTCCTTGCGGTGGAAGCATTGTGGGTCTGGTGAAGTCTTCTGGACAATGTCCACGATGTCTTGCAGGACGATTGGCTCAGGCTCGCTGGGGCTGGGAGTGCCATGGCTGGTTGTCTTTTTCAGGGTGATCCTGAGGGGGTTTTGTGTCCGCTGGACTGACCACTGTCGTGAAGTTTCCTCAGCCGCAGCAGTTTTCACGTGGGACACCTGGATCCAGGCGGCGATACCATCAACTTTGATTGTGGTGGGCGTGGCCAGCAGGACAAGGTAAGGTCCTTTCCAGTGGGGTTCTAGTGTCTGGACTCGATGTTGATGCACATACACATAATCTCCAACCTGGAATGGGTGAGGAACGAGCGAGGTCTCGGGTCGGTAAGAGTTGGCTATCTGTTTCCATACAATTTTCTGGATGGCCTGCAAGCCTTTTAGTCTGGCATGTAAGTCAGAGGGATTCAGGTCAGGGGGAATACCTAAGTCATACATAGCAGTCAGAGGAGGGGGAGTTCCATAAAGAATTTCAAAGGGAGTAAGCCCAAACTTGGTAGGGGTGTTTCTAACATGGAACAGGGCTAAGGGAAGGAGCATCACCCAGTCAGCACCGTCGGCTTCCACAGATAATTTAGTTAGGGTCTCTTTTAGAGTTCTATTCATTCTTTCTACCTGTCCAGAGCTCTGGGGTCTATATGCACAATGTAATTTCCAATCAATCCCCACTACTTTAGCAACTCCCTGACTTACCTGGGCAGTAAAAGCTGTCCCATTGTCTGACCCTATTACCTTAGGCACTCCAAAGCATGGGAAGATTTCCTCTAGAATCTTCTTGATGACCACCTGAGCAGTCTCCTTTTTTGTTGGATACACCTGAAAAGGTATCTATAAAAACTAGAAGATATCTATTACCATACCTGGCAGGTTTAATTTCACTAAAGTCTACTTCCCAATAAACTCCAGGTCTATTTCCTCGAAGTCTCTTTCCTGTAGGAACTTTACTATGATGAGCATTGGTTTTTCTGGAACACTTGACAGCTTGTGACTATAAAAGAAACCAACCTTTGTAACTCAGGGATAACATACTCTGAGGAGCTACTTAGGATGGTTGCCAGCTTCTTTTTCCCAAGGTGTGTCCATTGATGCATCTGTTGGATTATCTGTTCTGCATTCCGCTTGGGAAGGATAATTTTAGCACTGTCCATAACCTAAGCTGAAAGTTCTGGATTGAAAGTCCCATTTAAAGTTTTAACAGCTATCATTTCTTGCTCAATATACTAGAACTGGGGTTTTAGGGTTGGGGCTGCTGCGGTCTCAGTTGCAGTCATGACAAAGCACAGTTCTGCTCCGTTCGCTGCTCTTTTTGCCTCTGTGTCTGCCATCTGATTTCCCAGGGCAATTCTGGAATTTCCCTTTTGGTGTCCAGGGCAGTGTATGATGCTAACTTTCTTTGGGAGGAGGAGGGCTTTCAGTAGGGCAAGGATTTCAGTTTTGTTATTTTTATTTCTCTTCCCGCTAAGGTTAAATGTCCTCTCTGCTGGCATATAGCTCTATGGACATGCGCGGTTGCAAATGCATACCTGCTATCAGTGTAGATATTTACTTTTTTTGTCTCTAGCCAGTTCTAGGGCTTTGGTCAGCGCTATGAGTTCTGCCCGTTAAGCGGAGGTGCCCTCAGGTAGGGATTGAGCCCAGATAACACGCTTACTGTCCACAATGGCGGCTCCAGCTTTTTGTCATCCTTGCTCTAGGTAACTGCTTCTATCAGTAAATCAGGTCATTTCTGCGTCGGTCAGCGGCTGGTCAGTTAAGTCTTTTTTTTTACCCATGAGCTTCAGACAGGAGCTGCAAGCAGTCATGCTCAGGAGGGCTGAACTCAGGATCCAGTAGTAGAGTAGCAGGATTTAAGCCACTTGTCGAGGAGAAGGAAATCCGGTCCGCTGGTTTTGCTCACAAAATGGCACCAGCTCACGGTGGAGGGCTTCATCAAAAGTGGTGGGGGAGTTCTTGAACCCCTGCAGAAATCGCATTCATGACAGCTGTCCTGCTTTTTCTGATTCTGCATCTCGCCACTCAAAGGCAAAAAGTGCCTGGCTGATAGGACTCAGCGGTAGACAAAAGTATGCATCTTTTAGGTTTAGCACCATATACCACACCTGTTCTGGAGGCAAAGAGCTTAGCAGGTTGTAAGGATTAGGCACAGTTGGGTGGATATCAGTCACCCGCTTGTTTACTTCTCTTAAGTCTTGAATGGGACGGGTAGTTGTTGGTGCCAGGCTTGCGGAAGGGCAGCAGCAGTGTCTTCCATGCTTACTGACACCTCTTGAGAACTCCCAATAGTCTCACTGATATGGGAGTGGCCGAGGCTTTAAATTCAACTAGGACATCAGCCTGCTGCCTGGCTAATCTCAAACCGGCGGTTTCAGCCCAGGCCTCAGGGAACTCCTGAAGCCACCAATTTCCTTTTCTAAGTCTCTCTCTTCTTTAATTGCTGCCACTAGGATTTGGTTCAGATTTTTAGTCTGCCTTTTCTCTTTTTCTAACTCTCTTTTATTTTGTTCTTTCTGTTTCATTTTTTTCTTTTTCCTCCTCTTCTCTATCTCTGTTGTAGAATACTTTCTCTCCCATTTGTACTATCTCTCTCAGAGTCCTGCCCTGCAGATTTTCTATCTTTTGCAATAATCTCTTGATATCTTTGGCTGACTGATCAATATAGGCCATTACTAGTGTTGTCCTATGTTCTTCTGCCTCAGGATCGAAAGGGGTGTAACGTCTAAAGGCCTCCATAAGTCTTCCAAGGAATATGGAGGGAGATTTTTTGGGGTTCTGAATAACCTCTCTAACTTTGGCCAAATTAGTGGGGCAGCGTGCTGCCCCCCCAGAGACCCACCATTAGAAGCCAATGATACTCACGTAGATGCTCCCTACCTTCCGGCGCATTGAAGTTCCAGTTAGGTCGCTCTAGGGGGAACGCTGCATTGATTTCGCTGTCTAGCTGGGTGGGTCGCCCGTCTTCCCCCGGGACATTCTTGCGAGCCTCTAGAAAGACTCTCTGTCTTTCTTCTGTGGTCAATAGCGTCTGCAGGAGCTGCTGACAATCATCCCAAGTAGGCTGGTGGGAGTGCAAAAGAGATTCTAACAGATTAGTTGGGCCTGTGGGTTATCAGAGAAGGGAGGATTTTGATTTTTCCAGTTATATAGATTGGAAGCGGAGAATGGCCAGTACTGGAGGGGTTGGAAGGGTTGGCCTCCTTGCGCTGTAGGAGGCATAGGGGGTCCGTAGGCCCTGAGAGGTAGGGCTACGGAAGAGTCAGGGCTCGCGGCTCAGCGACCTCAGGTTCCGGCAGCCGGTCCTTCCGCGCCAGGTGCGGGAGTTACAGTGGGTGGAGTAGCTGCCGGAGGTGCTGCTGGTGCGGCTGCAGGAGGCGGCGCAGTCGGGGTCGCTGGAGGTATGGGCCCTCCCTGTGGCAGAAGGGGTAACGGGTAAGGTGGAGGAAAATCTGAGAGTAAGAGGTCAGTGGAGTGATCATCTGGAAGTACTTTTTCCTTTTGTTTCTGTTCGGTTACCGCCATCACTGTGGAGGAGACAGGGTTAGCCGCTGGTAGAAACGGCTTTATCTACAAGGGAGGCTATAAAACAAGATCTTCCCAGGTTACTATATAGGCCACTTGGTCTGGGTGGCCCCTTGACTTCTGAAAGACTCTCTGTTTATCTGCTAAGGTTCTACCAATTGAGAAGGATCCTTCGGGAGGCCAATTAACACTAAAGGTGGGCCATTCAGATCTACAATAGGTGACCCAGCGGTCTTTCTTAGTGAACACTGACAATTTCTGAGCTCTAATTTTAATCTCTTTCCAATGATCTAGGGTCATGGATAGGGGTGTAGCTACTGTTTGTCCCATATTTGCAAGCGCACAAAGTAACAGAATACAAAAATCAGATTCAAGATTCAAACACAAAAATCAGACTCAGAACTCAGGTGCAGACGTTTTTCTGCTGACACTATACCAGCAGTACCTCTGCTCAGGTCTACAGCATGTCTTCACAGACTTTGTGCTCTAGTTCTCCCTGGGGCATCCCCCGGGGTTGACCCTTGGCACCTTGCCACTCGAAGGGGTCCTCACGGACCTCGTCACAAGTCAAATCAGATCAGAACTCAGACTCAGAATTCAGAACTCAGAACAGAATTTTCAACAGCAAACACAGAGACAGACACAAAATGAAACCAGGACATACAGATTCGAGCTCGGTTGTTTCTTACCTCCGATACCAGGGGTGTGCGTCCTTGGGGCGTGTGGAGCCCAGACGAGCCCCCAAATGTTAGACCTGAACAGGCCTATCTCGGGAGACACACCTCAGGCAAACACACAACACAGTATTGATGCAAGCTGCAAGAGGTTTATTCAGGAACTGGCGCCAGGACCGTCCTTACACACAGGGAAGGAATGGCCCCGAAGGGAAAAATTGCATAGCTTTTATACACGTTTTCGGGGCTTTTGGCTAGGCAGCCTATCCCTATTGGCCATGTGGGTATATTTTTAAATCTGTAGGCTAGTTTGACTTTTGGCGGGCTGATGTGGCAGGGGAGGGGGGGCGGGGGGGGTTGTTGCCTCAGCTTTTACTGGAACGAGGAAGTTGGCTTGACCTTTTAGGAGAACAAGAAAGTTAACTCAGTTTTTACAAGAAACTGAGACTTGGGAAATCGAAACTCAGGCCTGCAAGTTTTTGTGGCAGGGTAAAGCCTGTCTCAAAATAAATAAATAAAGTTGGTTTTTCTTATAAGGCATATTTTATGCAACATGTAATCAGTGTATTGGATTCTGCCTGGCAAACTAACTGCTTTCATATTTAAAGTTGACTTTAAAAAGCTAATGAGCAATCTTCAAAATTTATAGACTTTTGGGTGACTAATAGGATAGTGATAAGTTATGGAATGTAGAATTGAAACACCCTGTATTGTCTTGTTTTAAGGTGTCCGAAGGTAGAAAGCATAAAGAATCATGTTTTATTTTATATTAGTTACATTTTGCATTTGTTGTAAACTTTTTTTTCTTTTTTTTGATGCTGAGGATCAAACTCTGGACTTTGAGCTTGTGAGGCAGGTGCTGTGCTGCTGAGCTACATCCCAAGCCCTGTTGTATACATGTTTTATGCAGAATGTTTAACATCACTTTCCAAGTCTGTTCTTTACATAACCACTTACCAAGTACTGTTGATGTGGCTTCTTCAAAGAAACATTCTGTGCAGCACTACGAAGCAGTGTTGTCTTCTGGCTTGACAAATAGTTTTGGAAGGAATTAGAACTGTGTGTGTTAACAGTACTTTGTACAACAGGATATAAAACTAAAGATGAGGGTTGGGAACCACCCTGTTTGGGAATTGCAAGGTCAAAATTGACCAGGACTTTCTGTCTGCAGACGGACTTTGGACTTGCCTCTTGTCTTCATCTCTGGTAGCAACAGGGACTCAATGGTCCCACATGCTGTGATGCTTCAGGGTAGAACTGCACTGGATCTCCCCTTTGTCAAGGACTATTGCTGACATCTTCCTTGCCCCAAGGGATCCTCATCTACATACCTTCTCTAGGACTATTTTTGGTGTGGCCTTGCCTTTCCGGGTATTTTGGAATGTAGATAATAAAAGGTGTGGCAGAGTGGGGTCCAGAGTCCTTGCAACCCAGAGTAGCATGGATCAGATCCAAGCTCAGTTTTCTCTAAGTCTCATTTCTGCCTAATCATTAATTATTTTGCCATGTGCCATGAACTCACAGAAGACTAGAACTCAATGCAAAAGTTCTAGTTACGTTCCCTTCCCCTGTTTACTACATTTGGTGCCCAAGATGGATTTAAATCAGATCTACTGATAAATTCACCTGTGAGACAAATACGGAGTACAAGAGACAGCACATGGATCTCCCAGGACAACTCCAGACGCGGACACGGGACATTACTGGTAAGTGTGTTCAGCTGGGAGCAATCTTCTATCTCTGCTGAGTTAAAAGCATGGGTCAATCTCTGTCATCAGATCAGTGTAAATTTGTCAAATTGCTTAAGTCGCTGTTAAAGCAAGCAGCATATTTATTACCAAAAAAAGATGTGATAAAATTGCTAAAAGATATAGAAAAAGATGCTCCATCTTTCCCCAAGGAGAGGACAATTAACTTAGCAACATGGGAGCATGTAGGAACCATTCTCCGGGAAGCAAGGCAAAGGGGATTGCCTTTCCCCTCAAACAGTAACCACTTGGGCCTTAGTCTACTCTGCTCCTGTTAGACCTATGCAGGTCTATCTTGGGAGACACGCCTCAGAGAAACACACAGCACGGTATTGATGCAAGTTGCAAGAGGTTTATTTAGGGACCGGCACCAGGACCGTCCTTACACGCAGGGAAGGAACGGCCCCAAAAGGAAAAATAGCACAGCTTTTATACATGCTTTGGCGGGCTTATAGCTAGGTGGCTCATTTTTATTGGGCAGAAGAGTATACTTTTAAACTTATAGGTTAGTTTGTCTTTTGGCGGGTCAATGTGGCGGGAAAGTCTCTATCTTGTTTGTTCATCTTTGCTGGGGGGGCAGGGGTTGTTCTTGTATTTAATTATTATCTCGGCTTGTCATCATTTTGGGAAAGGGAGGGCCTTTACGGGAAAGGGAAGTAGAAACTTGGGCCTACTACTTTTTCTGTTTTTTCCGGAGGCCTGTCTTCAATTTTTGATCTTACATTTCCCCCTTTTTCTCTGGATAATTATAATCTTATATTTATAGGCCATTTTCTGTTGAGGCTAAGGCTTGATATCTTAACACCTGGATCTGTACAGTATTTATATGTTCTCTAATGAAGGTAAACAGGTGATTGAGAATGTAAGGCCCAAAAGTGAGTAGAAGCAGAATAATTATCAGGGGTCCTAGTAAAGTAGAGATTAAAGTAGTTAGCCAAGGAGAATTAAACCAGGATTTAAACCACTATTGTCTCTGTTCTCTGTCTGTCTATTAGCTAGTCTCTCTCTGACTTTAGCCATGGAATCTTTGACTACTCTTGAGTGGTCTATGTAAAAGCAGCACTCTTTTCTAAGGGCGGCACATAATCCACCTTGCTGGAGGAACAAGAGGTCTAAACCTCTTCTGTTTTGGAGCACTACCTCAGAAAGAGACGTTAAAGATTCTTCTAACTTAGAAATGGACTCTTCTAATGCTCTGATATCTACGTCTATGGCATCTCTTAGCCCACGGAAATAATGGGGCCGGAGCCTGAGCGCAGCTCTACCAGTAGCGACCCCTGCTGTTGTCTCAAGGCCTAGCAGGACCTCCAAAGTAACACTGACAGGCTCTCGTCTGAACCTGGTTTGTCTTTCTACTATATCAAAAACTTCTTGATCAGTGTGGTAGATAAGCCTGGAGATTAACTGCACCATGACACACCAGTCAGAGGTCTGGGTTAACACTTGAAGATTAACACATGAGGTAAGTCTAGAGCCGCATGTCCACCAACCATTTTGATCTGGGAGGAGGTAACTATTATTAGTCAGGAAAGTCAGAGTGGCATTGAATAGGTGGGCATGGCTATGGGGTACTTGTCTTATATATAACCCTTGCCCTGTAACAGACGTTAGAGTAATCTGTTGGGAGCCGTTTTTTACAGTGTCATGGCTGCCCATGCAGGAGAGAAAATGTTGGCCTGATTTCTGGATCACAGCCTGACATTGTCTACTTTCTTTAAGGATAATTACTGTCCTTTCCAGGTTAAACTAAGAACCTTGACACACCCTCATTTCAGATTAAACTAAGAATTTTGACACACCCTCGTGCCAGATTTAATTAAGCAGCGCACCTCACCCACCAGTTCTTTCACTAACTTTTTTTTTTTCTGTACACGTGAACAAAACTAATCGGCTCAAGGACAGTACTAAAGAAATGTATAAAAGAAGACTGTTAAATAAACGTGGTGTTCATTCGGTATTGACTGGTGAACTCTTCTAAGTCCCGCTGTCCTGTTTTTACTTATTTCTCATCTTAAGCCCCTCAGCTCAGTCACCCCATTGCTCTGCCCGACTGACACCGCCATACCCAGCGGTGAGACCCCGGCAGTAATCTTAGTTGAGGAGGGCTGTCATCTACAATTAGAGGAATCAGTGGCAAGGGAATAATTGCCCATTAAACTTATCCCTTCATAAAAAGGGGGTGCTATATCATAGCAGAGCCAGCAGGTTTGAGTCATATTAGGGTTGGTGAGACTTAACACCTGATAGGCTTGTTGGACTATACTGTCTCTCTAGTCTAGGAAATAACTTCCCAGGTGAGAGCTTAGGGAGAATGAGGGTTCAGGGTACCTCGGGGAATCATTAACATAATCAACAAAATCATCAACACAGTTACCCAATGGTTAGGCCCCCCACAAATTAGACATCTTCTTTGCAGTGGAGGTGTTGTGGGTCTGGTGGAGTATTCTGGACAATGTCTATGACGTCTTGCAGGACGATTGGCTCGGGCTCGCTGGGGCTGGGAGCAGTGTGGCTGGTTGTCTCTTTTAGGGTGATCTGCTCAATGTCAATGCACATATACATAATTTTTAACCTGGAATGAGCGAATGAAGGTGAGGAACGAGCGAGGTCTCGGGTCGGTAAGAGTTGGCTATCTGTTTCCATACAATTTTCTGGATGGCCTGTAAGCCTTTTAGTCTGGCATGTAAGTCAGAGGGGTTCAGGTCAGGAGGAATACCTAAGTCATACATAGCAGTCAGAGGAGGGGGAGTTTTATAAAGAATTTCAAAGGGAGTAAGTCCAAACTTAGTAGGGGTGTTCCTAACGTGGAACAGGGCTAAGGGAAGGAGCATCACCCAGTCAGCACCGTCGGCTTCCACGGATAATTTAGTTAGGGTCTCTTTTAGAGTTCTATTTATTTTTTCTACCTGTCTAGAGCTCTGGGGTCTATATGCACAATGTAATTTCCAATCAATCCCCACTACTTTAGCAACTCCCTGACTTACCTGGGCAGTAAAAGCTGGCCCATTATATGACTCTATTACCTCAGGCACTCTAAAGCACAGGAAGATTTCTTTTAGAATCTTTTTGATGACCACCTGAGCAGTCTCCTTCTTTGTAGGGAATGCTTCAACCCATCCTGAAAAGGTATCTATAAAAACTAGAAGACATCTGTTACCATACCTGGCAGGTTTAATTTCAGTAAATCTACTTCCCAATAAACTCTAGGTCTATATCCTCAAAGTCTCTTTCCTGTAGGAACTTTACTATGATGAGCATTGGTTTTCTGGCACACTTGACAGCTTGGAAATATAAAAGAAACCAACCTTTGTAACTCAGGGATGACGTACTCTGAGGAACTACCTAGGATGGTTGTTAAGTTCTTTTTCCCAAGGTGTGTCTATTGATGTATCTGTCAGATTATATGTTCCGCGTTCCGCTTGGGAAGGATAATTTTAGCACTGTCCATAACCCAGGCTGAAAGTTCTGGATCGAAAGTCTCATTTGAAGCTTTAACAGTTGTCATGTCTTGTTCAGTATACCGGAACTGGAATTTTAGGGTTGGGGCTGTTACGGCCTCAGTTGTAGTCATGACAAAGTACAGTTCTGCTCTGTTCACTGCTCTTTTTGCCTCTCTGTTGGTATATAGCTCTATGGACATGTACGGTTGCAAATGCATACCTGCCGTCAGTGTAGATATTTACTTTTTTGTCTCTAGCTAGTTCTAGGGCTTTGGTCAGCGCTATGAGTTCTGCCCATTGAGTGGAGGTGCCCTCAGGTAGGGATTGGGCCTAGATAACATGCTTACCATCCATGATGGCGGCTCTAGCTTTTTGTCATCTTTGCTCTAGGTAACTGCTTCAATCAGTAAACCAGGTCATTTCTGTGTCAGTCAGTGGCTGGTCAGTTAAGTCCTTTTTTTACCCATGAGCTTCGGACAGGAGCTGCAAGCAGTCATGCTCAGGAGGGCTGAACTCAGGATCCAGTAGTAGAGTAGCAGGATTTAAGCCACTTGTCGAGGAGAAGGAAATCCGGTCTGCTGGTTTTACTCGCGAAATGGCACCAGGTCACAGTGGAGGGTTTTATCAAAAATGGTGGGGGAGTTCTTGAACCCCTGTGGAAGTTACGTTCACATCAACTGTCCTGCTTTTCCCGATTCTGCATCTCACCACTCAAAGGCGAAAAGTGGCTGGCTGATAGGACTCAGCAGTAGACAAAAGAATGCATCTTTTACGTTTAGCACTGTGTACCACACCTGTTCTGGAGGAAAAGAGCTTAGCAGGTAGTAAGGGTCAGGCACAATTGGATGGATATCTGTTTTTCACTTGTTGACTTCTCTTAAGTCCTGGACTGGACGATAGTTATTAGTGCCAAGCTTGTGGACGGGCAGCAGTGGTGTGTTCTATGCTTACTGACACCTCTTGAGAACTCTCAATAGTCTCACTGATATGGGAGTGGCCGAGGCTTTAAGTTTATCTAGGAATTCAGGTTTCTGCCTGGCTACTCTCAAACTGGCGGTTTTAGACCAGGCCTCAGGGAACTCTTGAAGCCACCAAATTTCTTTTTTAAGTCTCTCCCTTTTTTAATTGTCGCCACTAAGATTCGGCTCAGATTTTTAATCTGCCTTTTTTCTTTCTAACTCTCTTTTATCTAGCTCTTTCTGTTTTCTTTCTTATTTTTCTTCTTCTGTAATATCTTCTCAGCCACTTGCACTAGCTCTCTCTGTTAATACTTTCTCAGCTACTTGCATAACTTCCCTGACTTTTGCCGAATTAGTGGGGCACCTAGCGGCCCCATGGAGACCCACCCTTAGAAGCCAACGATACTCACATAGGCACTCTCTCCCTTCCGGCGCATTGAAATCCCAATAGGGTCTGTCTTGGGGAAATCCTCTATCAATCTCGTTTTGGAGCTGGGTGGGTCATCTGTCGTCCCCAGGAACATCTTTTCAGGCCTCTAGGACAACTCATTGTTTTTCTTCAGTAGTCAGCAGCATCTGAAGGAGTTGCTGACAATCATCCCAGGTGGGCTGGTGGGAATGTAGAAGAGATTCTAACAGATTAGTGAGGGCTTGCAGGTTATCTGAAAAAGAAGGATTCTGGTTTTTCCAGTTATAAAGGTCAGAGGCAGAGAATGGCCAATACTGAAGGGGTTGGAAGGGTTGTTGGCCAGGGGCCGCAGGAAGCACGGGGGGCCCAAAGGCTCAGAGAGGCAGGGCTGAGGTTGTGTCTGGGTGATGGCTCAAGGCCTCGGATTCTGGCAGCTGGTCCCCCAGGCTAAGTGGCTGCGGTGGGATGGCTGGTGGTGGGATGGCTGGCGGCGGGTTCGGCGGAGCAGCGGGTTGATGTTTAACCTCTGGGGTCGGGGCAGTGGGAACCGCTGGAGTCAGAAGTCCTTGAGGCTGCATAGGCAAGGGATAAGGGGGGCAGGTCTGAAGACAAGAGATCAACATTAGGATCAGGAGGAAGTATCTCCTTTTTTCTCTGGGAGCAGCAGTCACCAAAACTGTGGAGAAAGAAGCTTGGTTAACAGATGCTATAAAAGGTTTGACCCACAGTGGGGGCTGCTGAACGAGATCTTCCCAAGTCACAATATAAGCTACTTGATCTGGGTGGCCCCCAGTTTTCTGAAAGACTTTTTGCTTGATTGCTTTTACCCTATCAATTGAGAAGGATCCTTCTGAAGGCCAATCTACACTAAAGGTGGGCCATTCAGACCTACAATAAGTAACCCATTTGTCTTTTTTAATGTACACCGATAAATTCTTAGCTCTGGTTTTTACTTCTTTCCAATGATCTAGGGTCATGGACAAGGAGGTAGCTACCGTTTGTCTCATTTTTCGCTAGCACACAAGACAACAGACAACAAATTACCACAACTCAAAATTCAGACACAAAAATCAAATATGAAGCCTCAGATGGGATCGCTCAGATTCAGAATTCAGGTGCGGGCCTCTTTCTACTGACACTATGCCAGAGAACCGTCCGCTCAGGCTAGAGTGCGTCTTCACAGACTTCACTCTAATTTTCTTTGGGGTGTCCCCCAGTGACCCTTGGCACTTTGCCACGCAAAGCAATCCTCACAGATCCCTTCACAGGTCAATTCAGGTCAGGCTTCAGGCAGAAAACTCAGAACCAAATTTTAACAGTACACATAAAGACAGACACAAAACAAAACCAGGACATACAGATTCAAGCTCAGTTGTTTCTTACCTCCAATACCAGGGGTGTGTGTGTCCTTGGGGTGTGTGGATCCCGGATGAGCCCCCAAATGTTAGACCTATGCAGGTCTATCTTGGGAGACACGCCTCAGAGAAACACACAGCACGGTATTGATGCAAGTTGCAAGAGGTTTATTTAGGGACCGGCGCCAGGACCGTCCTTACATGCAGGGAAGGATCGGCCCCAAAAGGAAAAATAGCACAGCTTTTATACATGCTTTGGTGGGCTTATAGCTAGGTGGCTCATTTTTATTGGGCAGAAGAGTATACTTTTAAACTTATAGGTTAGTTTGTCTTTTGGCGGGTCGATGCGGCGGGAAAGTCTCTATCTTGTTTGTTCATCTTTGCTGGGGGGGCAGGGGTTGTTCTTGTATTTAATTATTGTCTCGGCTTGTCATCGTTTTGGGAAAGGGAGGGCCTTTACGGGAAAGGGAAGTAGAAACTTGGGCATACTACTTTTTCTCTTTTTTCCGGAGGCCTGTCTTCAATTTTTGATCTTACACTCCCAAACTTTCTCAGTCAGTTCAGGAGGCTGTGACTACCCCTCCCTCCACTTACCCTTCTGGCCATGCTTCCCCGTGTTCGGCATTTTCACCCATTTGCTTTTCTTTTACTGCAGCTTCAGCTCCACAGTTACAACAGGCTGTTTCAGCCCCATCTGAGGAAAACGCTAAATCACTAGCCTCACAGCCTTCTGAGGTGCCACACAGAAGTCTTGTTGCCCCTCTCTTAAAGCCCACTCCTAGGGCCACTCCCTACCACCATACTCTACAAAAGGCTGTTATGGCAGGCAAAGCAGTTGAAGACCCTTTGTGCTTTCCTATCTTTCTTCTACCTGACCCTGACAACCCAGGGGTGGATATGTGTTCATAGCTCATTTGATTTTAATATCCTACAAGAGCTCAGGCAGAGTGTGCTGACTAATGGTGTCCAAAGCCCCTATACATTGGGCTTGCTAGACAGTGTACTTCAGACTTATTCTCTGGTTCCGCATGATGTCTTTTATCTTGCAAAAGTGTGCCTGTCCCCTGCTCAGTATCTCCTTTTTGAGGTGGAACTGTGTTCCTTAATTAGAGAGCAGGCTCGAAAAAATGCCCTGGGAGATGCTCAGGTCAAAGAGGTTAGTTGTGATATGCTATCTGGTACAGGCAAATATTCAGGTTTACACAGGCAAGCTGATTGCCCAGCGCTACTTTTTTGCCAGCTGGAGAACCTCATGCAGAGGGCTTGGGCCTCTGTGCCAGTTGACAGTGCGCCGATGCAATCTTTTACTCAAATCATACAAGGGCCAATGGAAGCTTTCACACATTTTGCAGCCCGATTTCAACAAGTTATTAGGATACAGATATCTAATTCCCAGGCCGCAAACATTTTGACTTTACAACTAGCCTATGAGAATGCTAATCTGGATTGCAAACAGGCGATAAATCTTGTACACTCTTCTAATGATCTTGGAGTATATATTAAGGCATGTCAAAATACTGGGTCTCCTTCATACAATGCTGCCCTAATGGTTCAAGCCATCTCCCAACATTTATGTGGTGCAGGTAGTGCATTAAAGTGTTTTAATTGTGGAAAAATGGGACATCTCAGAAAAAACTGTAAAATCAAAGCAGCTTTACAAGCTGGCCTGAAACCAAGTCAGGCATCCAAAGAGAGTAAGTTACCACCTGGCCCTTGCCTTCGCTGCTGAAAAGGCATTCACTGGGCTAAGGCTTGTCATTCTAAATATGATAAGGATGGCAAATTGTTGCCAGGGAAACAAAAATCACACCCTTCCCCAGGTTCGGGGAACAATAGGAGATCAAGGCCAGTGGACTCCAGTCCCTCTGAGCCAGCTATACCTAG
This sequence comes from Petromus typicus, assembly GCA_004026965.1. Classification (NCBI taxonomy): domain Eukaryota; kingdom Metazoa; phylum Chordata; class Mammalia; order Rodentia; family Petromuridae; genus Petromus; species Petromus typicus. The sequence continues at coordinate 30,254 of PVIR01018129.1, forward strand.
TTCAGACCCCTGCATAAGTACAAGACCAGATGGCATGGGTGTCCAGAGGGATATTTCTTCCCTCATCAGGGGAACACTCAGGAGCTCAGTATTGGATCTTTCTGCTTCTCAGAGAGTTCACCTGCTGGGAGGTGAGACTCTTGTATCTGTTCCCACAGGGATTTATGGCCTGCTGCTACCTGGAACAATTGGTTTGATGATTGGAAATCTCTCTCAGACTTTGAAAGGCATTACTGTTATTCCTACAGTTATTGATTCTGATAACAACTCTGAATTGTGTGCTCCTGTTAATTCTACATGACTTTGGGTAATTGAACAAGGAGATTATATTACAGAATTATTACTCTTGCCTAAACCAAAATTAAATAATGTTAGCCTTAAAAATTCTCAAGATCTTCAGCCAGAAATTTCTCAAAAAGAGGTTTATTTCACCCAAGAGATTTCCAAAAACCGATCTATGTGTAAAATTAAGTTGAATGACAAGTTATTCACAGGGTTAATAGACACAGGTGTGAATGTATCCATTGTATCCTCATTCTTATGGTCCTCAGCTTTAGATACAAAACAAGTTAAAACGTTATTGGTAGGCCTTGGTGACCCTCAACAAGCTCTACAAAGCTCCCTACCTTTACATTATGAAGGACCTGATGGTCAATTGGGACACATTTGTCCTTACATAGCTCCCATATCTGTAAATTTATTTTTTTATTTTTTAATTTTTAGGGTTTTTTTGAGACATGGTCTCACCTTGTGGTTCAGGCTGGCCCTGAGCTCAGCCTCAAACTCACATCACAGCATCCTCCTCTGCCTCTGCCTCCTGAGTGATAGCATTACAGGCATGAGCCACCACACCCGGCACTGTGGTATGTGGTACTGGTTGCTGCTGGGGTGAGTCTCCACACCCAGTATTGTTATGTGGTTAGCGGGGATCAAACCGGGTCCTTGCACTTGAAAGACAGGCACTGGAACCACTGAGATAAATCCCCAGCCTGGAAATTTTTTTTTTCCTGTAGCTTTTTTTTTGTTGTTGTTTTTTTGAAACAGGGTCTTGTTTTGTAGCTCAGGTTGGCCCTGAGCTCACTAGGTAGCCCAGGCAAGCCTTGAAGTCACAGCAACCCTCCTGCCTCTGCCTCCCAAGTACTGGGAGTACATGCATGAGCCACTACACCTGGCACTGTGGTATGTGGTACTGGTTGCTGATGGGCATGAGTCACCGTGCCCGACACTGGTATGTGGTTACCAGCCGTCGAACTCCAGACTTGCGCTTTCAAGGCAGGTGCCAGAACCACTGAGTAAATCCCTGGCCCCCCTGGGTGGAAAATTTTTAGAATCTCATGGGTGATGGGCCTGGGTCTAGATGGACAGACTGGTGGTGGGAGCTGCAAGGTATCAGGGGTATCTCACATCTAGTGGGTTGAAATTATATTTCCCTCATATTATTTGGATTATTTGGCGGTCCAGATATCCTTACACCTGTTTTTTTTTTTTTCTTCCCTCCCTCCTGTAGAAGATTGAGCCTAAGCCCTTGCACATACTAACCATGTGCTCTACCACTCAGCTACATCTCACCCCTCTGGGTTTTTGTATGTGATATCATGAGAATGTTTTGTGGTAAGTTTGGGAGACTGTATTTCAGAGAAGGTAATCAGATGATGATGATTTTTTTAAAATGAGGTTTTCGGGGGCTGGGGATTTAACTTAGTGGTTCCAGAGCCTGCCTTGCAAGCACAAGGTCCAGTCTTTGGTAACCTCATAAAACAATGCCGAGTGTGGTGACATGCCCACCAGCAATCAGTACTACAATGCTGGGTGTGGTGGCTCATGTTTGTAATCCTAGCACTTAGGAGGCAGGAGGATTGCTGAGTTCAAGGCTGAATTCAGGACCAACCTGAACTGCAAAGCAAGACCCTGTCTCAAAAAAAAAAAAAAAAAGTTTTTTGTCAAGGATAATGCCAGTCTTCAGTCTTTCCTGGACATTTGATTTGGGAGGATTTAAAAAAAATTTTTTTGTTGAGATAAGGTCTTACTAATACAAGGAAGCAAGTCTAGCTCCCCACCTGTTATATATCTGACATGCAAGTTCATGTTCCCTAAAACTGAAGAATGAATTCTAGGAAATACAGAGGCTAAGGATAGGAAAACATTATTGAGAAAGAAAGCTTCTGCCTAAGAGGGACAGAAGAGGGACCCAAAAATGGGTAACCCACTCACCTCTATTCCCAGGGAGCTTTTATGGAGCAAAGCCAGGAGGTGAGGTAAGTTCAAAATGGGACAAAACTAAAATCAACCAGTAATATTGCAAGTAAAATCACTTAGGTAATATTGATCTAATGAGAAATCACAAGATGGGCAAAACCATGATCAACCAATAAGATTGCAGCAAGTAGAGTCACTTCAGTAATATTAATTAAATGGGGATCCAATAGGAAAGCAAGTCATGTATCAAATGTAGAAGGATTTTCAGCCAGGGATCTTTCCTGGAAGGGTGGGCTAAAACCTTGGCCCTCCACTCTAGTGAAACCTATTTAGAGTATCAGTCACTACTATTTAGCCTACCCAGGTATGGTAGTTTCTCTCCTTTTGTAATGTTGGCCTTTAGTGAATGTCTCCTGGTTGTCCTCCATCCATTTGGGCTCCTTGGCTATCCTCCAAGTGAGTTTTACAAGGGCTATCCCTTTCTAAGTGCCTATAAGACGTCTAACTAGCATACCTACCTCCAACATCAATGTGTAGCCCAGGCTGGCCTTAACTCCTGTGAATCTTCCTGCCTCAGCTTCTCAAATGCTGGGGTTACATACCTGCGCCACTGTGCTCTGTGTACCCCTACTTTTAAGAAGCTTCAAAAATCTTGAAAACATGCTGAATTGTTGAACTATGTGTTTGTTATATCAAGCACAAGGGAGGCCATCAAGTGTGGTTATTTTATATATCTAATATTGGGCAAGAGGTATGGCTCAGTGGTAGAGTTCATTGCATGAGGCTCTGAACTTGATCTCTAGAATCACCAAAAAATGCTACTGTTGTAGGTAGGGAAGCCAGATAGACATCTTGTAGGCTGTTAGACAAAGAGCGCACATGGAGGACAGCCAAGGATCAACATGGTAGACAATCAGGGAAACATTCTCTAAAGTCCAATGTTACAAGAGAAGAGAAACTACCCCACCCATGAAGGATAAATAGCAGTGATTGACCTTCTAAGTAAGGCCAAGGTAGGGTGCAGGGCCAAGGTCTTAACCTACTTCTCCGAGGAAAGATCCCTGATTGAAAATCCCTGTAGCTTGCTGTGACTTGCTTTCCCATTGGATCACCTTTGATATTTCCTAAGCAAATGTACCTGCACTGTAACTGGTTGACTATAGTTTTGTCCCACTTTGAACCCACCTCACCTCCTGGCTTTGCTCCATAAAACCCCCTGGGAAGGGAGTGAGTTACCCATTTTTGAGTCCTTCCTCTGTCCCTCTTAAGCAGAAGCTTTCTTTCTCAATAATCTTTTCCTACCCTTAGCCTCCATGGTTTCTAGAATTCATTCTTCAATTTTGAGGAGTATGACCTCGCATTTCAGATATCTACCAAGTTGGG
>PVIR01018130.1:0-33098 GCA_004026965.1 Petromus typicus
ATTGCTCCTACTGAGAATGTATGTTCTGCAGGACTAAAGATTGCTAATCCCTGTCTGGTACTAGGTTTTCTCACACTCCAAATGCATGAGTTTTGTTGTTGTTTGTTTTCCATTTTTAATTAACAAGCCTACAAGTTACATAGTGATTATGTTCATATCTCACTGTCCTTTTCACCATCCCTACCCAAACTTGACACAATTTGTCTTGTACACAGTTTTACCAAGGAATTTAAGGTTATGTCCTTGTGGTCAGAATTAATCATAGTTCTAGAGCTTATGCATACAATCTTATGAGAGTCTCTGACAAAGCCAAAAAACTCCAGTCCGGTGCGTTTAAGAAAGTACTTGCACCTGCTCCTTGTTATCTTGTCAGCCCATAGAGTCTTTTACCTTCATTTTCCTGCATGCCAGTAAATGGATTTGATATATATATATTTCATTTTCTTAATTTTTGGAATTTTTCCATTTCTATTTTACTTTAGTTTATTGATATAGGTGTGGAGTTTATTATAAATTTATGCATTTATATTCTTCACGGACACTTGGTACAAGGGTAAAGAATATGTAGTATTTACATACAACAAAGTGTTACTCTGGAATGAAAGATAGACTTGAGTCATTTGAAGGAAAATGAGTACAGTTGGAGAGTATAATGTTAAGTGAAAAAATCAGATACACTATGGAAACTTTCTTTCATAAGATTCCCATCATATACCTCTACTGCCCACCATACTGGTTTTCCAATGGCCTCTGGTGACATGCTTCAGCACATTGGAGAGTTCTCTCAGCAGGTCTCTTCACCCTAGGACAAAGCACTGCAAAATGAATCAATATTTAAGCATAAGACAGCTCTGATTTATACTTGAAAATTTAATAAATATTCTGAGTTGCCTACTATTTAATTTCTTTTATAGAACTTTCTTATTTTGAATAATTCCTTCCTTCATTTATCCACACATTTATTCTTTCAGCAAACTATTGACTCTGCCATCAAAATAGATCTATATTCTAAAACATCCTCTATATTCTATATTTTAAAATATAGATTATTTTATTCCAAAATAAACATAAATTCATAGGATAAAAGTTATTACAGTACAGGAAAGATCTTTCTAACGTTCTTTCGGTCAATGTAGAGTATATAGGGTCTATTTTCTAGTTCAAACTAAAGGCTACACAAGGAACTTCTGAACAACTGCAAAATCACGTTTTCACATTCAAGTTTTTTGCATTAGCCTACAATAACAGGAAGAAATAAGCAGGGTGGATGGAATGCTTTGTACATCATGGGGAGATGTTTTTCTAAGCATTATGTTAATTGGTGTGCATTTGAAATATGCTAATGCACACAGTGTTATGTTGATCTAATAATAGATGGTATTTTCAGTTTGGGGAGAATGTAATGTGATACTGTTCTATCCTTGAGGGAACTTCTGGGAACCAGATGGATTGTCAAAGGATTTGATATAAAAACCAAAATGTATATAATTTGATACATAATGGACATTGAAAAATTTTTTTAAATCTTCTGAAGTTGAAGCACTTCATCCCTGGCTGATGCCAATACTCCAATGCTGACTTTGCCCAGAAATGGAGAAGTCAGGGCTGGGGATTTAGCCCAGTGGTTCCGGTGCCTGTCTTGCAAGCACAAGGACCTGGGTTCAACCGCCGGTAACCACATAACAATACTGAGTGTGGAGACTCACCCCAGCAGCAACCAGTACCACATACCACAGTGCCGGGCGTGGTGGCTCACGCCTGTAATCCCAGCACTCGGGAGGCAGAGGCAGGAGGATTGCTGTGATGTGAGTTGGAGGCTGAGCTCAGGGCCAGCCTGAACCACAAAAAAGCGAGACCCTGTCTCAAAAAACCTTAACAAAAAAAAAAAAGGAAAGAAAAAAGAAAGAAAGAAATGGAGACGTCCTGGGCATCTTAGCCCAGAAAAAGTTCCTGAGGATTTCCAACTCTGTGATGGACTTCAGTTACACAGGTTTTTCTTCTTCAGGGAACTTTTATGAGAATTGCAGTTCTTTAAGGATATCAGTATTCTCAAACTAAAAACTATTATTTTTTTCCTTAATTGAGCATCCATTGTTGATCTCATTTTTATGTTTTATGAAAGCAAAGGAAGTTGAAGTTTTTCACGAAAATGTTTTATTGCCGTCTTCAATACAGAAAACAGTCAAGTGAATGTTATAAAGACCAACCAGTTGGTTGGTGTTCACTGAGCCCCAGGTACTCACAGGAGTGCCTTATGAGACGTATCCTCTTTAATCTTCATACCAAGGGTACTAAATATTTGTTTCCAATTTAATAGTGAGAAATCAAGAAAAAATTTATACAGCAAATTCATGAAGTGAGAATTTGAGCATAAGAATGTTAAATTTCAAAGCCCTGAGAGAAGTTAATAAGTTGACTATTTATATTCTCACATTCAGTGAGTACCTACAACCCAGTAGTATGTAGCAGGAAGTAAGAGAAAAGAAATAATGTTCCCTTGTGGGCAGAAATCCTGCTTGAACTTTTTTTTACATCAATATTTGACACTCACTGGTTTCTCACTTACTCAGCATCCAATCTGAAATGAATTGCAGGACATTGATATACAATTAAAAGTAGACAAAAATGTAATTGACATAATCCTCTCAGTAATTTAGTATTCAAAAGTCCTAACTGGATATGTGACTATAAGATTTTAAAGAGTGAGAAATATGATTGTAGGCATTGGGCCTGAACTCAGAGTTTGGCTCTACTCTGAATTAGCTCAGTTAATTTTTACACAGTCTCTGGGAACCACTGGCTAAAAGCAAATAGGATTTATGATGCTCTCACAGCAACAATGCAAAGACTAAGCAAGGTAATGCTTGCAAGGGATAAAAATATTACTTTATCCAGAAAAAAAGCTCCTGATAAAGTATGTTTCCTTCTTTAACTTTAGTGAGGAGTACTTTCTAGCAAGCCATCAATAGCTGTGCCCTTAAATATGGTGGTTTAGCTACCATTCTATAATTGTGGTCATGGAATTCATTAACACATGTGAGAGGTTATGTTGCAATTTAAAGTTCTGTTTGAAATTTTTGAATCATAGGAGATTTTATTCTTCTTCCTTCACAAGCACCATGAAAGAGATGAGGCAGCCATCTAAACAAATTTGTAGCATTATTTTCTAAATTACCTAATTCCTTGCATTCGCAATGTCCTATGATCTTTCTTTACTAAGAATTAATGTACAAAAATACAGTGATTCGGCACTCTCCCTGTTTAACCAGTGATCATTATCCTTGTTTAAACAATAAGACTGCAAACTAATTAAGCAAACTCAGTCACTCAGTTTCAAAGTCAGGTAAAGGGAGAGTAAAAAATATACGTATTGTGCTATGATCAAAAACGCAGTGTATGTTTAAAATTTTAGTTCAGTAAAACATTCATCATCATTGCAGCAATACCTCATTTCACCGAGTCTTTTATTCATTTCAGAAACAAAAGTGTTTGGTAAAATAATGCTTCTCTTCATGAACTGCGTGTCAAGAGATTCAACATAACCAGCGCTATTTTCCCTGCGGGAACACAAACGCAGTCGTCTTCCCTGAATTGTGGAATAAATTAAGTTCATTAACTGAGCTACCAAGTAATTCCTTGAATTACTCCTTTTTTGTAGAATACTCCTTTTTTTAGACACATTTATCCCCTCATTCTTGCTACTTAAGAAAGCAGTTCATGGGTCCTCTTTTGTGAGCCTCCTGGGCTATACTGGTATGGGCCGCCTCGAAGATTGTGCTTTTGATCCCACTACTTAAAGGCATTTGCAAAAGTGGAAGTGTTTCAGGAAATGGTAATAGTGATAAGTGTATGCAGTGTGAAAGGGAGTTTTTTAAGAAGTATAAATGACGATCTTTTACTGTAATTTTTTTAAAATTTCAATTCACCATACATTATCATTTGAATCAAGAATGCCCCCCTAAGAGCCTCCTGGGGTTTTGTGAAGTGACTGAATCACACGGACAGCATAGCTGATTAGGAGATGAGATCCAGTCGGAGATGGACCCTAGGGGTGTAGCCTGGAACAGTATTCTCTTGCCTACTTCCGCTTTTCTCTACTTCCGGTCTACCGCAATGCGAGCAGCTTTTCTTTCCATAAACATTTCCCTCGTGCTATTTCTGCTTGAAATTGGCTAACTTTTGGCTGAAAAGATGAGCCCAAACAAATCTCTCCTCCTTTAAGTTGTGAGTATTGGCTACTGTGTCTCAGGAAGGAGAAAAGTGACTAAAACAATTTACACACAAATATATATCTCCCCCTCCTTTTCCTTCTTCAAATTTTCTACTCATTTTCCCACGATTATTTTAAAATAGGGCATTCAAAATTTATGATTAATTTGCATTCATCATCTACATATCAGTTATATCAATTCTTCATTGAAAACACCATTGAATATAAATATATGTAGATTTGGCATGTCTCTTACTACTTGTTGGCATACGAAGTTTAAAGTTTTATGAGATGAGATTGATTTCTTTTATTACAGTTTCTGTCTTTGGTGAAACACATAGAAACTTTTTATTTATCTCAAGAGTACAGAAATAATTATCTATCTTTTCCTCAGATCCATCTGGAAAAACTAAAAGCAATGTAATATTCCATTAATATTAGAATGGTAAATATATTTTGGGGGCTTAGATATGGATCACATTTTGCACCTATGGATAGCTTTTCCTTCCTTCCTCAGACTTTAACTCACTAGAATTTTTTTTCGCTTGTGTGAGTCCATCTAAGGACAGATCAAGAAAGGGATTTATTGGCTGATGGATCTGATTAGTTCAGCACTAGGAGCAGAAAATCAGAGCTCACTAAAGACAGAACTAGGTGTGTGGTATTGTTTTTATCTTGTCTTCCAACCATTTTCAGAGTGCAGCCTTGGATAATTCTCACCCACATTTCTCCACTAAGCATATAGGATATTTTTTACAGAGAAAAATAACTTATTATTTATAGTAAAAAATAGGAATCAGTGCTGTGATACTATAATTAGAAACTCTCTTCTTGCTCTTTGGGAGGCTGAGGCAGGAAAATGGTGAATTCAAGGTCAGCCTGCACAACTTAGTGACTTTATGAAAGCCTGTTACAAAATTAAAAGGAAATAAAAAATGGGCTGGGGATATACCTCAGTGTGAACGCCCATAGTTCAATTGATGAACACACACACACACACACACACACACACACACACACACACAATTTTTTTGTATTTCCAGAAGTTCGAATTGCAAGTCATCACATTCAGCATCCCTGGGTTTGCTTTGCTGGAGACTGAGCATGTTGACTGTGTGGTCCTGGGAAGTGTCATTCATCTGCTTAATTGGCCCTAAAGAAAGCACTTGTTTCAAATTAGTAGCAACAGTATTTCTGATAAGGACATAATATCACTAACAGTGGCAGCTTGTTTAAGTAATAGGGCTTTTAAAGCTTTTTTTTTTTTAATAAGACTGGCTGAGTCCAAACTTCTTTTCACTGATTTGGCTTTCTGGAATCCACAGACGTCCAGATTTCTATCACCTCAAGCCACAACTACCATCTCCAACATCTGAAAGCACATCACGTATGCGAAGATGGGTGGCTATGGTTGCAATGAATTGTTGAACATGGTCGTGGACATACTAATACACAATGGGCCTTTGTGCTTCCTCGTAGCTGATGGGGCTCAAACGAGTTCTTATAACAGGTGTTTCCGCACCGTGAGTCACATACCTGAAAAAAAAATAGTTGCAACAGTGCAGAGCTAAAAGGAATGAAGTAGCTGAGTCTAAGGCAAGACAGTTTTACACTGTGAATGACTCATACTAATTTACTAATAGTGTCTAGTTGATTCAACAGGTGAAATTATGCATAGCTTCATCTTATCCTTTGAGTTTCCAATGAAAGTCCATTCTAGTTCATATTTGTGTACTTGAACATATTTATCCTTATCCTGTCATCCTTAGGAACATTAAACATTTTGGGGAAATGTATAAATAACTGCACAGAACTGCACATGTGCAGTGGGCCCATGCTACTTGTCTACCCACCTAACTTTTATGTTCGCAAACTTCCCCAAGCTGCACTGCTGGTAGTGCTGTCAGTCATGGATGATGGATCAGCCAGCAGCCCCAAGAATGAATACAGGACTCTGGTAGTGAGTCAGGAACCCAGAATCTTAGCAAGGACATTAGCTCCAGGGAGAAATGCACCTGCACAACACACTGGAGGAAATTCTTTCTTGTGGATCTTAACTGTAGACGATTGGGCTTTTTAGGACTCCATCCCACATCATGGAATAATATTGCCAGAGAACTAAGCTAAATGATGTCATTGCCCACAGATGAAGCAGCAGTGGCATTGAACTCACAGCTGACTATAATCCTGAGCCAATTCTCTCTCCCCGGCCCTCTCTCTCTCTTCCCTCCTTCTTCCTTTTCTCTCATCTCCATTTTGTTGTTGTTGTTGTTTTTTGCTTAAACCAATGGAGTTGGCCTTCTGTTACCACAAAAGGGTTTCTAACCACTACATCTACAAAACTTACCTTTTCATTATATTTTAGTGTTTTATATTAAGCTGTACTTAATTGGTATGTAATAGCCATTTGCTGGGCTTCAGTTAGTAAATTAACAAGAGACCAATGTACTAAATAAAATGTTGGAAGAATTATCCATGAAGTCAAAGGTGACAGTAGTCCTGCTGATGGTGCTAGAATGTGACATGGAAGTTTATGAAAATAAAAAATTATTTAGCAATGTTAAAGAACTTTCACTTCAAAACACACAGTTCTTCCTCAGCCTTCATGCTCAATTTTCTTATAATTGTAAAAGTAAACAAAAAATAGATACAGTAGTTGGGACCATCAACAAGAAACATAATTAACCTGATGTAAAATGAAGTATATCATTTTCTGAGTGTGCTGGTTAGAAACAGGGCATTCTGTCCTGATAGAGTCACTGCAGGTCACCTGGCCTACTGGTTGAAAATCAGTCTTCTCTGATCATTGAAGACAGCTTCCTTTCTCTAACTTTTACTACAGGATGGAAAGGCCACTGGTTTTCCATTAATTAACAAGTCCAAATCAGCACTAATACATATATTTCACCACAACTATATGTTTATAAGCTATAAATTTATTTCAAATAAGTTACCTTAATATACTCTTTGTAATTTGGGCTTTGTTTAGAAAAAAACACCATAGCAATATCTAATTATGGAAAAGAAGAAGTTTGTAGTGTTTGAAAGTGCTTCTGTGTTGGTTTTCTGGCTCCATTCCCTGGTAATGAGAGTGACCTGGAGTCGGTAACAGACGTGTACAGTGGAGCGACAGTAAAGCCATAACACACTGGCCACCACTGAGGCCACAGCTGTGTTCTTGCTCATGTGTGTAGATGGGAAAGGCACAATGATGGTAAGTGAAATGAATCAGACACACCAGTTTAAATATCACATTCTTTCTCCTATATGAAAACCCCAAATATAAATCTAGAACAATATACATATATATATATATATATATATATATAATGAAAGAAGTAGGTAGACTCTTTACAAATGGAAAAGGGACCAAGAAATGGAGAGATGGAGGACAGAAGGGAGAGGAAGGGAATGAAAAAAGAATTGAGTCATGTCACATACATATATCTACTACCTAAAAAGAATATAATCCCTCTCTGCTGAAAACATTTACTAACAAAAAATGAAAATTGAAAACCATCCCCAAAATGTTATTCTGAGAATTAAATATGAAAACGCTAAGGAAAGCCTCTGCCAGGAAAGCTAAGATCTTTCTAAGTGTGTGAATATATAATTATGTGTGTACATGTGTTTCTAAATATGGCAACATATCAAAACTGCAAAGGATAGTGAGTACAGTATGCTTCCATTTACGAAGGGGGAAACTGAGGCATGAGCAGTGATGCCAAGCTAGCTTTCTTACAACTTTAATTTGTCAATCATAGACTCTATTTTTGGATTTCTCTGAAATGTGACTGTCACTTTTCTGTTTGACACTCAGACTGCAGAATTTTCTCTCCTTTTTTCTCTTGCACAGAACCTGTGTGTCTATGAGAGCACAGATGTGTGTTTTTCACTGTGCAGATCTTGAAAGCAGAAGCACTAGGACTGAGACAATAATGGTCTTGGTGGCTTTGCTTTACAAGTTTATTCAGGTGAAACCCTGCTAAATTTTCCAAAAGGCTTCATCCCTCCCCACAAGGTCTGATCTCTGGGTTTGTTGCCACATGCGGAGACCAGGTGAGGTGCTGGAAACACAAGCCACAGACAGCTGCTTTCTCCACTAGATGGCCCATCCAATAAGCAGAAGTAGGGCAATAGCTTTAACAGGAACTTTTCACTCCACAGAGTTGATGTTCATTTAATAAAATCTGCTTTTTGGTGCAAAATATTTTTTTCCTTGAACTGAATACTTTATCTCAGCCTTGGAAAAAGCCTTTTCGATGTCTTTAAAATGCTCTGCAATGATGAGGCAACTCGCCTTTTCTTTTGCTTTCCAGAGCAATTGGCTTTGATTCACTTTTAGGGTTTTTTTAAATACTGTATTTTAAAAGCCTGGACTCCTGAAGCAATAATACAGGACTGCATTTTCTGTCCTAAACAATTATTTACAGAGAGTGGGAACACTTGTAATTTAACATGCCACTTAGGCAGCACAGGACTTGGGCTATTTGCCTTTTAACTCAGTGTAATGGTAATGAAAGAAGCCATTTATGTACCAGAAAAAAATACCAGCTCATCAGGTACCAGTTTTCTGAACTTACTTTATGAACCAGAAGAACTTTGAGGTTTGAAGTAATTTTAAAGAAAGCACAATACTGCAAGATCAAGTATATTGCTGGCACTGAACCATGTTTAAATGTTTATATGGAAATAAACAGGGTTTAATTGTGAAATTTCTGGTTATCAAAATAGATCAATGGTGTAGATCATTGAATACAATTTTCTTTATCACACTGTACAGGTTAGTGGAATGTATAAATAAATAAATGTATCCTACACTTATTTATATCCATAGTTCTGATCTACATTGAAAAAAACCCATTGTCTAAACTGGCTTTGGCAAGTGGCTCATGAAGAGGATTTTAGATATTCAATACTAATGAGAATATTAAAGAAAGAAAGATCAAAATGTCTACATATGTGAACAGCAGCCTGCCATTGACAGCGGATCTGTCCTTGATGCACTGGAAGTCTCGGAGTGTTTTATGTGAACTTGGAAACAGGCTTGGTCTCACACTCAGTTCTGCTCTGGCGACTGAACATTCATGGAGTGGTACCCTGAGAGGACTCTGGGGGTGCGCATATGCATGATGTAATCCATTAATGATTTTCATCATAGGTGTGGAAAGGCAAAGGGTATGGTGGCCCGTGGGGCACATTCTGCACTCTTGTTCTGAATAGTCTCCATAAATCTTTCTCTATTAGCTGAAACAAAATAACAGTTCAATAAATGACTGATGATCATATCATCTTACAAGAAATTTCTGGTTGTATGATTAGCTGGCAGTTCCTTTCCTAGTGGTCAAGTTTTTGTTCAAACATCATCATTCACTGAGTGATTTCCCTATTTCAAATGGGACTAAATCTACTGTTCTTAATCTGCTTCTCCAGGATTCCATATTTTGATTAAGACTGCTGACGGTTACCAGTGCTCCAGAGGAAATGTAAGCTCTACTAGAGTAAGAATCATAGTTCTCATCACAAAAGCCAAGTAGTCAGTCTATAGGCATTTGTTAAATAAGTAACTGTTCACAAGAAACGTTTTATGTCCAATTAGCTTATTAACATCAGGAAGCTGGAGCTCGTTTTCGATTTCTTTCACATATCCCTGGGATATGTAGTAAGGCACTAGGAATTGGGAACTTGCTGACTATAATTTTAGTGCAACATAACATGGAAGTACAGAAGGCTGTCTTACAACTTTTATAAACCATTTTTCATTTCACACACTGCCACAGCAGCAATAGAAAATATGTTATATCACCTAATGCATACTAGAAACATTGACAAATTTTCATATATGATTTCATTCCATCCTTCTGTAAACATTCTGTGAGATAGAATCATTTTCATTCCACAATGATCAAAATGAAGTTTAAGGACCTATTTCCCCACTACAAATAGCTAGGAAGTGACAGAGCCTGGGATACAACTGAATACACAGCCCCAACATTTAGCAGTGTGCAGACTGAATATGCATTGAGGAGATGTTTATAAAATTATTGACCTATTGGAAGAATTCTTACCGTGAATCTGTGTGAAGCTGGGTGATTCCCTCTTTATGCTTCTATCTAACTTTTACTCTTTGACATCTTCTTCTGGTTAGACTGAGAAAACTGGTTAAAAGATAACTTTGCCTATAAAGTACTTGGGTTACCAAACTGAAAACCTTCTCTAGATGTGGAAGGAACACACAGAAAAGAACTAGATCGGGCCATTAGCAACCAGTTGTTGCCTGAGAGCATGATATCAGATAGTAGGAAAACAGCTCTTCAAAGTCAAAGCTAAGCTTGGTGGGAACACCTAGCTCAGTGTGGAAAGAATCAAGTTGCTGTGTGATGCCATGCTCAGTACTTCCACAGAGAGGACAGCTATTACACAAGCAGGAGGACATTAAGTAAACCTCATTTGACAGGGAGATTGCAAAATCATAAAGGCTAAGGTTTCTAAAGCCAGTTCTGGGTGCACTTTCTCAAACTAGCAAATAAGTATACAAAATGTTCGCTACAGATATTAAAGAGAAGATTAGCACATTCATGCATTAGAGGCCTGTTCATTTCTACCAAAGGTTTGCATCTGAGGAAACTTTATTTTGCTAAATCTACATTAAGTTCAACCATTTATGTCAAAAGTTGTAATGTTTTTGATTTTGCATTCAATCCATATATATATATTTTGCCCAGAAAAATTCAAAGAAAAAAATTTGAAGTAAACTTTTTTCATTATAGTCTATTGTTATGTGTCATTACAAAAGCAGAACACAGCCACAGAAGGAGGATTACTGCTTCATTTCCAACACCAGAGGCCCACTCAGAATGGCTCTAAGAAGTGAGTTAGAAGGGATCAGATCTCAGAAAACACCACAACAGAGCAACCACTGTGGAGCTCAGTATTACTGAAGAGGAAGGCCAGTGGGTCCCTTTGGGAGTTGGCCTGGGCTGAGCATTGGTCTGCTCTGCTCTTTCTCCACATTTCCTGTTTCATCTGCCGACCAACTTCTCTTTCTCAATCTAGATGTTTTCTCTTATTTTCTAGTTTCTTCCAAAATTCTTAATAGAACACTGAATCTCCTCTTTCTTCTGCATATATTTTAATGTCTCGTTCATATCTTTTCTTCAGCTTTATCTTCCAGTTCATTCAATTCTTTCCAGTTCTACCTAGCATGCTCTTCTCTCTGTCTTGTGAGATTTTAGTATAAATTCCTCTAGCCTTTTCATTTCTAGAAGATATCTGACTCTTTTACAAACTTACTTAACTTTTTCACGCTATCCCGTCAATTCATTGTGATTTCTATTTTGTTGTACTTTTTCCTTCTAAATTATTCAGTTAGGTAAACTTCTCCATGTCATTCTGTTATCTCAGATTGTCAAAATGATCATCTCACTTGAAAAATATAAGAATTTTCTTTCCAGTGACCCATTTCCTGTGTGGTTGACAGTTGTTATGGTTTGTGGAAATGTGGCAAGATTTTTGGCCTGTGGTAGTCCTGTGTATTTTATCAATCACCAAAGACTGGCTTGAGATTAGCTCTTCAAGTCAGTTCACATGTTCAGTATCCTGAGATATATTTTTGTACTTTTGTGTTAATTTCTTATTTCATAGACTCAAAGCTTAATGAATTCTAAGTTTTCAAAATTGATGTTATTGGTGCATTTTATGCATACAATATGATCACATTCAACATTAAGAACTTACACCTGTACATAAGCTTTGTTTCTTTTTTTACTATCAAGTTTTTTTTCTTTTACACTTTTACTTTCCCCTACTCACCCTTTCCGTTCTCTGAATTCTACACTTAATGTAAATATAAATTTTATAAATATAGTGGTTACTTCCATAGAAATGTAGCTCCATGTCTTTCTCAACATGGTCCACTGTGGCCATGTAACTAACCTCCCTTAGTACTGTTTTTATAACAGGGACCTTCTAGATATCTTCCCCCATTTTTACTGTTAGCTTTTATTCATAACCATAAACTCATACATGAGATGCAATCCAGCTCTGTCTGGAGGGCAGCAAGGGAAACACAGACCCCAAAGAACTGTAGTGAGAACAGAGGTGATCAGACATCACAAGCAGATAGGGCACATGGTGGTCTCCTGGACTGCAGAAGGTTGGTGTGGGGGTCGCAATATACCTAAGTCAAATGCATTAGAGTTGTCCACAGTCAGCGATGGTCTTGGTCTAGCCATGGCCTCTCTCACCTTCCCAAAGAGCATGTGCTCACCGTCCAACCACTTGGCCTCAGCAAGGAAGATGAAGCACTGGGAGTCATGTGTGTTTGCTCTGGCATTCACTGTAGACAAGTGTCAGGACCTGTGCATTTCAGGAGGAAGTTCTTGTCATTGAATTTCTCCCCATAGATGGACTTGCTGCCAGTGACACTGTGGTATGTGAAGTTGCCACCCCAGCACATAAATCCTGGAATAATTCTGTGGAAGCAGGAACCCTTCTAGCCAAATCCTTCATCTCCGGTGCTCAGAGCATGCAAGTTTTCTGCTGTCTTGGGAACTATGTCTGTAAACAGCCTGGAGAAGGCTCAGTTGGAGGGCTCACTGTAGGAGGAGATGGTCCAGCATGGGACGGTTGACCATGGTTGGCAGCAGGGGGTTGACTACAGGCTGCTTCAGTCTCTATCTATTTTTAAATTTTTAAGACTGGTCTTTAGCTGGGCCATTTAATCTTCAAGCCAGATAACACATGTCTTTAGTAGGAGTTATAGCTTCTGAAAGCTTAGCCAAATAAATGTGACTCATACATTAGATGCTGGGCATGACGCCTGGAGCTCAGGATGAAGAACACCCTGGTTTATCTGCTGCTGAAGGTGCATGAGTAATTTTCCCATCCCTGGCACACAACGCCTGATACACACGATTTGAAGGAAGGGAGGTTTATTTTGGCTCACGGTTTCGGTTTGCATTTAGTTGGCTTGAACACAAAACTGCCTTGATGGTAGAGGAGAGCAGATTCCTTTGTTCAACTTGTGGGATTCAGGAAGCAGAAAGAAAAAGGAAGAGACCAGGACAAAAGCTCACCATTCCGAGTTACATCTACAGTGACTGCCTTCATCTAGGTTCCACTTCCTGACTGCACAGTCAGCGACTGAGTTCATCTGTGGATTCATCCCTGATGAATATGGTGGTCCTACCATCCAGTCATTTCTCAAACATGGAGACGCTGGGGGAATATTTTAGATGCAGCCCACAGCAGAAGGGTTTCCAGGACACAGGAATTTCAGACACAGGTGCTCTAGGCAAACTTGATCATTATACTTGATCAACAAGACAACCTCATGGAAGCTATAGCCTTGCTGAAGATTCAGGCATTAAATACAAAATTGTAATAGACAGGACTATTATGAAGGACTGCATATGATTATCTGGAAACATACTGAGGATATCAATCTTGCTTTCTAGACTATCAGTGAAGTCTTCCCTTAGAAATGAACTATAAGAGGCTAATTTCAACCCCTAGTGATCAAATCTTAGATAGCTAATATACACCTGAAACTGTGTCATGATGGTGAGATGATACAAAATAAAATGATAAATCTTTCCTTCTCATATATAGCTTATAATTTAGTTGAGAAGAAAATAAATGCATGAGAAAATAGAAGACTAAGTAATTTCAAATTGTGATGAGTATTCTGAAGCTAATAAAGAAGTAGGTGTTGAGGTCATTATTGGTACTTGAACTAAGAACAGAATGAGACAGAGAAGGTGATTAAATGAAGATTTCAGAATGAACATGCCTACAAAGTAAAATCCCTCACAAGAGTGTTACAGTTTATATTGAGATGTCCCCTCAAAGCCTCATGAGCTCATAGATGGGGTTCCTGAGAGATAATCCAGCCATGGAGGGTGAGACTCAGTAGGTGGATTAATTCACTGCTGGGTTCACAGCTAAATATAACAGTGGGAGCTGGAATCTGAAAGGAGGAGATAGGTCACTGGGGCCTTGGCCTGGAGGGCTCTGTCGCTTTCTCTTGTGTCTGAATCCTTCTCTCTACTTCCATCCACCATGCTATGAGCTCTCTCTCCTCTACCACAGCCCCCAACCTGGAGTCTTCTGACTGTGAACTAAAACATCTGCAAACCAGGAGCCAAATCAAATCTCTGAATTGTGGATTTTGAGAGTTGCATCTCAGTGACAAGAAAGTAACTGGGACACAGAGCTTTCCCAAAGTTTGGCCATGAGGTGTGTCACCCCAAAGAAGATGAGTCACTTAGCATAAATGGAAGTGGCAAAACAAACCATGAGGTTTAACCGATACAAAGGATCAAATCACAGGGGTCTTGAAGTTCTTGGAAAACACTTAGGACTTAGGAATAGTGACACACAAGAAAAGAGGCATGAGTTGACCATGTATTTTCAGTTGAATGTACCATGTGGTCAGACAATGAGTACAGAAGACTACATTTGAGAGGGAAGACAGCGTGCAGTCTGCGTCGAATTTCAGTTTAGACATCTGCAATGTGTCACTGAAATGTCTAAATAACAGATAAAAAGGTGGAGTGAGAAAGAGAAGTAGAGAGAAAGATTTGCAGGCTGAGGCAGGCAGCTGCTAAATGAAATGGTGGGAACATCTAAGGTCATCTTCTTTTTGAGGCATGGACCCTCCCATTTACGATTTTTAGAAACATAAGAGAGGTTATCTGACCTATTTATATTTCTCATATGAATAAAGTAGTTAACCAAAGAAAGAAAGTGATTTCTTAAGGACCATGTAGAGAGAGAGAGAGAGAGAGAGAGAGAGAGAGAGAGAGAGAGCGCTCTGTCCAGACACAGTCCAACATTTTAATGCTACACTATAGGTCTAGTTATATTGCAGCATTAATACCTCACAGAATAAAATAACAGCTTAGCTTACTGTAATTGTATGTAAATACTGTCTGGCATCTAAAAAATCACATTATGCCTATGGATTTGTACACAAATACTGTGTGATTAAGATTAATTACACCCTATAAGATTTCTACTCATTGTCATGCTACTAATTAGTTTAATGAAGCATTCATATAGATTAAAAATATGACACTAGTAAGATTTTAAATTTGGAAATCAATACCTCAGAGACAAGCTCTTTCCCTCACTATAGGCATCCGCAGGCTGATCTTCTAGTGTAAAAGAAGCAATATCACAAACAGCAGAAACTATTTAGACTCAGATAGTGTATTTTAAAAATTTATTTAAAAGAAATGTATTTTATTTGTGTAGGAAATATAAGACCACCCTGAATATCTCCCCCTAAGGCTCTAACAAGCCTGAGACATGGTCCATTTCATTCTTAATTTGGTGATAATGGAAATGTTTGAGGCACTTTATAACTATAACGTAATAACGCGCACATAGAGACGACATAAAAAATTAGTTTCCAGAATGATTCTTTTTTTTTCTGTGAATTAGCCTAGAATTCTTCTTGACTGAATATTCTATTATGTGCTTTTCTTAAAGATGGAGTCAAATTTGGATTCACCACCTTAGAACCAAAAATAAAGCCAGGAAAGCAGCTTAGGAATTATCGCGAGACCGTTGACGTGTTTCCAACTTCATCATTCGTACCTTCCTGCCCTTCCCACATCCGGGACACACGGGCGTACATTTTGGGAACATGGCCAGCTCATTAGAGCGCGCCATTCCCTCTGCCCTCCATGGTCCGGACATTTCCACGGGAGACCATTTGAATCCTTCCAGCGTTTCTTTTAACGGGACTCTAACTAAGCAGATCTCTCTTCTCTCCTCTCATCTACTCTCTACCCCAGTGAGATTTATTTTTACAGTAGTTATCATTTTCTGTCTACTAGGAGATGGGCTTACTTACTTCTACTAGTATGGACAGTCCACGACAGCGTGGGCCTGGCCTGTTTTGGTCATAGCTTTTCTACACTGCATAGCCTCAGTGCCTTATGAATAGTAAGGCTCTACACATATATTTAAAAAAATAAATGAGTATATTTCCTTCTAATTTGATGATCTGAGCCAAACTAAGCAGTAATAGTGCAGAGGAGAGGCCCCCATCTTGCTCACCTGAAGTCTAAACCTCTTTCTGTCCTATAACTCTGTCTTTTCTCAAAGGACACTCAGAGGGAATTTGAATCCTTCTGAAATCAAGAAATAATTATTATAATAATATGACAGGAAGTCTTTATTTAGTACCAGTGAAGTGTGAAGTATTTCAGTAGTTTTCATACTTTAGGATGTTTAATATTTACAAGAACTTTGGGCCAGAAAAAATTTAGAGACCCTGGAATAAAAGAGAGAAAGTAAAGCAGAGGGAGAAAGAGATCTAAAGGTAAGTAATGTCACATGGCTTGGGTTCTTTTATGATCCCATGTGCTGATATTGTGATCGTTTTTGATGTCCTAATTTGTGTAAACTTTACAAAATATTGTAATGGGCTTTGAAGAGAAAGGCTGTGCTCTAAGAACAGCATACCTCATGACAAGAAATTAGACTCTTTATTTGTATTCTTCACAAGTCACAATGGAATGACACTGGCAGGGGTTTTTACTGGACTGTATTGTATCGATCACTGGACCACTAGGATGCTGGGAAGGGTCACGAGCTGAGTCTTGTCGTCTTACTGACAGACCACCCATCACTGTGACTCTGCCAGGGCCTAATGGAGAACTGTCAGCCTTTGGACCCCAAGGACAAAACGATTAATCAAACTTGCATGCTCATATTTCACATGTATTTTTCTCCAAAAACATAAACTAAATCCTGAATTCATCAAATTGATTTTTTCTGTGCTTAATGTCTGAATTTACAGATCTTCTTTCAAGGTCTTCAGAAGTTCCTAAATGTCATGATAAATGATAGACTTACAGATTATTTGATTTAGAGAAAAGGAGATAGAGCTGCTCCTTAGGCTTACTTGAACAACAGATCCATTGGTTATTTTCAGGGTTGGGAAAGTTTTAAAAATAGAAATATTCTTTCTCTAGAGTGAAGGGCAAACAAGTGGGAATGCATTTAGCCCTGGGTTATTTTTAAAGTTAAACCAAAGTAATGGAGATTATTAAAAATATTAAGAGTAGCATTGATTTCACATTGAGATTATTATAATATCTAATAACAAATAATAGGAATATATTGATATCATATAATTTTAATACATTAACTCCCTTTTGGATGGAAAAAACAATTCTCACATGTCTAAACTCGCAGCATTGACTTCTTCCTGAAAGAGAAGTTGTTCTAATTTACCTCTTAAAAATAAATTTCTCTCTTTACTTAGGCATACTAGTTCAGAAGTGTATTAAATACAGAAGGACAATATTTACTGACTCCTGAGAGAATTTGTAAGAAATACATAAGTTCTGGCTCCTCAGGATGTTTGAGAACACAGAGGTTGAAATGATGTGTTAAAGGTAATTTTCTCGCTCAGGTGGCCTTGACTTTGAATCTAAGGACTGCCTCTTCTTCTTCAACTCAAGGTCTCTGAAGCAATTCAAAAGGGCAGGAAAACATGGAAACATATTTCAAATACATGTGTTTGTGCATTAATACTTCTTTATGTGGGTTTGAGAGTTATGAGCACTGTCACTGCTTCCATTTTAAGAGTTGCTCTCCAATTCCACTTTGAGATTCTGTAACTTTCGAGTGGCTAAGAGAACACAGTCTGGCATCAAAACCAGAGATTTCCTTCCCAGTTATTCAAAACACTAATCTTTTGACCTTGTACAAGACACATGATTTCCTGTTATGTATATCCTTTAAAAGATAATGTAATAGTATTAATAGATTGCTTTAAGAGTATAAGATTTATATAGCCAATATGCTCTGGCATATAATGACCAATTGATGTTATTTTATCCATGGTTTAAAATAAAGTTTTCATGGAATCATACCGTGTGTTTATCTTCATAAAGTGTAAGTAAAAAATAGTTTTTAAATATTTTTGGAATGAACCAATGAGTGAATGAGTGGAAAAGCAAAGGCATTTAATAAGCAGGCCAGCAAAAATCTAACCTTGATCAGAGCAAGTCACCTTCTTTCAAACTGTACAGAGTGAAGGATTATTATGGGAGAAAGTGATGGAAATGCTTGGACATTTCATTTTAATGTAAATTTTTTTCTAACGAAACACTGTTGCCCAATATTTCCATGTAAATAAACAATGGCTTAGAAACAGTTTTTTTATTTGTTCTCACAAGTATACATTGCTTAAATCCTTCACCTAAATGCATTAACTAGGAAGTGGGTTGTAAACAGCTTAAACTAATTTCCCCAGAACATGCATCATTTTAGGTTTCAGTTTCCTCTTTCTGAATGGTGAAAGTAGATGCTGTGTAGATGTATTGATACCTGCGAGAAGGTGAGAAGAAAGTGCTAGCGTGTATATTGTTCTTGTAGACTAATTGCAGCGCTGTTGCTGCCCTATCAATTATTAGTAGTAAGTATTTAGCAGACATCTGTTAACACCGGAGTCATAGGCAGCCTTGTTCTCTAACAGCTGCAGATCTGAAATAATGATCACTGAATACTAAATTTATCTTTGAAGTGCTTTTTGTACTTAAACGTTTGGAGGTATTTCTCACATTTTTAAATTATCTGGACTTGTGACATGGCTTGCTATAATAGAAAGAGCAAGATTCAAAGTGGCCTTACTTCCAATACCGGCTCCTCCTCTAATTCACACTGAGATTTCTGAACAACCTTAAAGTCCCAGGACTTGACTCCTTTGTGCATAAAACAAGACTGAGTGGAGTTGGTAACATGATATATTGCTAATTCCCATTGAATTGCTCCTATTATATCAACCTGGAGAACTCAACACCCTTTTCGAGGCAGAACCTGGACAAAAGAGTAACACAGTGCAAGTGTCACATTTTTGTACTTGTTAAAGTCAGGCCTGTCTTATCTGAATAAGAAAAAAGTGTCAAGATATATGTAGCTGATCATTTACTAACTAGTTTGAGTCATATTTATATCCATCAGTTAAACATTTTATAAGCTCTGGTCATGTAGTAGCCATAGGACACAGAGAGAAGCTGAGAAGATCCTGTATCCTAAGAACTCACAGTGCCAGAGACTTGGGGATTTAAGGATAAGAGTGACATTAGCAAGATGGAGCAATAGAAAGCCCACACTTTCCCTCCCCGAACACAGATGTACATTTAACAACAGTACAAGAACTGATTCTTTCTGTGGGAAATCTAGGAAATAATTTGAGTCCCTTGCATTTAGATAAATAAGAAACCAGCATGTAGAAGATGGCGGGACATTTAGGATAAGGACTGACCACAGATTGTTCCCCAAGCCCAGCTCACTGCAGCACAGTTTGGAGAAAGATTACAGCCCCTGGCTTCTCCTCATGGTGGGAAAGAGAAGACTGATGTACACAGAGAGTGTGGAGAATTTCCACCGACACCAGCAAAACACACATTTTCCTTAAGGGCACATGGAACATTCTCCTCCAGAAGCCATGAGACATGCTTAATAAGAAGATTGAAATGATGCCGACCATGTTTGCAACCACAATACAATGAAAGTGCACATCAGTAACAAGGGGAAACTTGATCATTCACCAGTATGTAGAAATTAAGTAGCATAGTTTCAACCATTGGGTCAAAGAAGAAATCAAACAGAAAAGTAGTAAAAAAATGAGAAAAATGAAAAAACATCAAAACTTACAGGATGCAGCAAAGTAGCACTGACAGAGATTAGTGCTAAATACTTGAACTAGAAGAGAAGAAAGATATTAGATGAGAGCTAAAATTTTCACTGTAAGAAAATAAAAAATATAAAATTAATCCCAAACATGGAGGCTGAAGGCTATAATGAAAATTAGAACAGAAATAAAAGAGAAAAGAATAAATATAAGTAAATAATACTAACTTATTTTTTAATATTATAAAATCAACAATTCTTTAGGTAGAATAACTAAAATGGAGAGATAAAAGACCAAAAATCAAAAGAAGAGACATTACAACTAATGCCATATACACAAATGTATCCAAAGTGAGTGCTATGAAAAATTACAGGCCCCACAACAAGAAAAATCTAATAGAGAAGGACAAAGACCCAGAAATATATATTCATATAATTCAGAAACAACCATGAAGGAGTAGCAAGTATAAACAGAAATATAACTAGTTCTACTATAGTTCAACAAAAAATTAAAACTTAAAACCAGATGGTTTCGTTGCTACAGTCTACCAACACTTAACGAAGAAATTATGCCATTCCCTGTTGAAGGCTTCCAAAAACTCGAAGAGGTGAAACACTTGTTACCCATTCTATAAAGTAAATAAGACCCTCGTGCCAGTACTAGACATAGATACTACCTGAAATGAAAATGATAGGCCACTATTTCTGATGAAAATCTCTGATGTGAAAATCTGTGTATCTCTGGTACAAAAATCTTGAATGAAGAATAACAAGGGAATGACATATCAAAAAGATCACAGGCTGTGATGAGGTGTTATTTATCCCTAGGATTCCAGAATGGATGAACTCAAGGAAGCCAACCAATATTTTATATATAAAGACAGCACAAAGGATTAAAAATCACACAGTCATCATAATGGAGAGAAAGGATTTAACAATTGTTCTTTATTTTTGATTTTCTACAAGGGACAGTGATGTGCATGGGTGTCTTATCCTGTTTGGGGTTTTGTGGACTTCATGCAGGTATGGCTTGTGGTCTAGAAATAATTTGAGGAAACAATCAGTTTCAGTTGTTGGTCTCTCTCTTTCTTCTTGTGGCATGCCAGTTTTATATTTTTACATTCTCGCAATTGTCCCAGAGTTTATCTTCTTTGTCCTGTTCTCTTTGGTTTTTGGTTTTGACACTTTCTGCTCAGCATCTCTGTAACCTCCGTGATTCTGGCTGAGTCATGTCCAGTCTGCTGAGAAACCAACAAAGCTCTGCTCATTACGGTGCTTCTGCACTTATTTTTGAATCTTTGAATTTCCACCTTTCTACATAAATTGCTCCCTTGTTCTTATGTTTACATTATTAGCCATTAACATATCAGTTCTACTTGCATTCAGTTCTAGACCATACCACTCTAACATTACTACGTATCTAAGCCTGGTTCTGATGTACATTCTGACCTTCCCAGCTGTGTAGTTTTTCATTTAACCCCATCTTGTGATATTCAGTTGGCCACCAAACAGGGCACTGTGTAAAAGGTGCCAAAATGATCCCTCAGTACTGCGGCGGTGAGAAGTGAAGGAAGGAAGCATAAGTAGTCACAGGGTCAGGTCTCATCTTTGAATTTGTTCTGTACAGAGAATTTCATCCATGTTTTCCCCTCCCTTTAACTAGGACCAAAGGCTAAAGTTGTCCAGCCTTGGTATTTCGCTTCTTGAATGCGCAAGACTAGAGGCAGTGTTCTGAATATTCTCTCCGCCTTAGGTCAGGTGGGCTTTTACAAAAGCCCAGTGGGCCAGGTTCCAGTTCAGTGCTTCCTCCTGAGGGTAGTTCCTGCTCAAAACAGAATGCTCTGATGTGTTCTAAAGGTTCCTTATCCCCTCCCCCTACCGAAAGCACAAGGTTTTTTAAATTTATTTATTTTTTTCTGACAGCTGCTGTGAGAACATGGTAGATGCCTCAGAGGCAAACTCTACAAATGTGTTCCCTGCCCGCTGGTGACTGGATTCCCTTGGAGTTGCCATCTTAAGTCTTCTCTGCATCAATACTTCAGCATTTCTTCAATACAATTCAGGTTTTCTTACTTTGGCATTGATTTCTAAGGAAGCTTCTGTTCCTTGGGTCCTGCTCTCCTGAACTGAGATTCTCTGCACTCGTTTCCTGAACTCATTACCTGTAGCCTTGAGTTCTTCATTCTTACATATGCATGTATTTGCTTCTTGAGCTGGTTTGTAGGTTCTTTGTGCATAGCTACTCGCTACTTAGGCTACATGCAAAATTTAAGTTGTATAAACTTGGATATATAGTAGTAAGAAATTAAAATGATCATTTACTGAGAGTCTGACTCTAGCTGTTGCGTGCTGGATATGTGTTAGCTAGTCTTCCTCTCATAATCACACCATGAGGTTGCCAAGGATGTTCTTATTGTACAGTCAAAGAAACTGAAATTTTGAGTCATTAAATAACTCCCAGGGTCATAACACCAATAAACTGTGGAAAGGCATCCTCTGATGCTCATATCACAGAGACTTGTATATTAGCAAGCACTGGGCAAATGCTCAATGCACTTTTGTCTCACATCACTTCCCGTAGGGGTAGTGGGAAGGATTTTGTTTGGAATGCCTAGACTCTCTACTACAAGGCCAAAGCCAAAGGATTTTCAACATGATTCACTCTAGTCACACTACACCTGCTGCTTCAGTTCACATCTGATTCTTCTCTGTTCTTTTACCAATCACTGATAGTATCTTTTTGTGATGGTGCCCGTGGTGTTTCTTCATCTTAGCAACCTATCTCCTCTTCCTGTGTCTCCAGAACCAGCTCAAAGGTTACACTTTTCTCTGGCTTTCCACGACCTCCCTAACTTACATCCTTATTTCTGCTCCTAAGCTCTGAGTGTGTTTGTCATAATTCCTTATGCTTATTTTCCTGGATTCTAGGAGCAGTATCTAGGTTTTCAGTTTTTCTTTTTATGTATGGAGAGTCTTGGTTTAAATAAGTATTAATATCTGGCATACTCTTATTAGAATTTTTGAATCAAAATTCTCACCAATGCCAAGATCATTCTTGAAAAATTTGCTATTTTAAAATGATCACTCTGTTCCATTAGTAGAGATAATTGAAAATTTATGCCACCCAAAATGACAGGGAAAGAACACCAAGATAGTTTAGAGGAAAAAAAAAATCCACAAACTGAGCTGACAGACGGTATCCTAATAACTATCATTTCACCAAGACACATTTATTAAACACCTTTAAATTGCTAAGGCTTTGAAAACTCTGCTAGAAAGGAGCACTGCATAGTCATCTTCCTCATGGGGGGGTTGTACCTGGAGCGACACTATGAGAAAATGTCAGGAACCTTCCCTCAGAGGTTACAAGAAAGTTACCCCTCAAGGGACCTCATCTGATTACCAGAAATGCCAAGCAGGGCAGAAAGTGGGTCAGGGCACCCCTCACACTCCTTGGAGTTGCAAAGTATGCAATTTGTCATCTTTGTCATTCAATGAATGTTTAACTTCCTCTACTCGCTGTTACACTCTATGTTATATGGCTGTAAATGGAATGTCTAAAAGCAGGACACTTCCCCTGTTTCATTTTATTAATCTACTTTGTTTTTACAAAGTATTTTTGCTCTTACTTTGGCCTGCAAAAGAATGAGACTAATATTTATTTTGGTCACTTCAGCTCTTTGTTTATAACTTCAGACCAAACACATCAGTGTCAGAAAATTGCATTATTGTAGAGCAAGCTGATTTTGAAAGACTCATATATTTTAGGACCTAGGTCATTCCTTTTAAGTTATTTAATTCTTTAAAAGAGAATTAAAATATTTTTTCCACAAACTTACCCTGAACAAAAAGTTATCTTAGAAATATATTATCCAGAGAATTTTTAGAAATAATTGCTCACTGAAAGAAGTAATGATTCCTATTTAGGGAGTTGTCATATCTCTGAAGTTTAGGTCTAGAAGGAAACTCAGGATTAAGCTTAAGCAGTTCTTTCCAAATGAGAGAGGACCAAACTGGTGGCTAAATGATTATACCACAACCACAGATGAGGGACAGCATGCTTTCTAGAACTCAAGTTACTAACCTTGAGCAAGTGGTACATGTTTAATTAGATTTTCATGCCAGAGGATAGAAAATTATTTTACTGAAGTACTGAAATAGAATCATAATATCCATCTGATTTTAATCAACCAAAACAGATAAAATTATCAAACAATCGAAAAGGAGTATGCCTTCTATTATCTATTTTTTCATTTATTGAGCTATTGGGCAGCAATAAAGAAAAGTGAGGAACTGCTCTGACAAATAAGCATGACTGAAAGCTCTTTAGTTATCTTCAAATAATGAAGAAAGTCAAATTGAATGTGACACCTGCTCACACAGAAGGAAAGGCCTCATCTTGCAGTAACTGGTATAAACAATCCCAGGTATGCTGGTCCAAATATCAGACATTTTCTTAATCTCAACTAATTCCAACTTACACTGTTTTAAAGTGTATTTTTGAGATAGAGCCTTTCTCCTGTTTAATCTCTCTGCTCTTACTTTCTTTCCTTTTACTCCCAATTAAAAATGTAATTCATTGCTTCCTCAAAGTAATCAGCCAGTTCACTTCAGGGGAAACAGTTTTTTAAAAGATAGCATAATCCTAAAGAATTGATGAAAGTAAGAAAAATGATAAAATTTCCATAATACAAGCATCATTAAAAGTGTAGACTAAATATATATT
Organism: Petromus typicus; assembly: GCA_004026965.1. Classification (NCBI taxonomy): domain Eukaryota; kingdom Metazoa; phylum Chordata; class Mammalia; order Rodentia; family Petromuridae; genus Petromus; species Petromus typicus. The sequence continues at coordinate 24,594 of PVIR01018130.1, forward strand.
TAAATATTATAAATAATATATATTCATTCACACTCAAAAACTGACAACCTAAAATTGTGATGCTATACAAATAACAGACAATTAAATTTAATCAATGTGCACTGAGAAATGTTCGGGCTCCAGGGACAACATGAGAGGAAGCTAAAAAATATTCTGTGCTTGTGAGAGTATGATGTATTTTGGGAAAGTACTTGCAAGGAAGAAAAAGGAGGGGTTGGGAATCACTTCCCTATCAGCCATAGAAAAAGTCCCAAAGGAAGCACAGAAATTGAAGCAATGTTTGTCACAAGGTGATTCAAAGATCACTTCTACCAGGAATAGATGGATTGCTTATATAAATATTCCTTCACAAAGCCAATAAACCAGGGTCTCTATGGACATGCACAAGAATGTAGGTGGTCATATTATTCTCCTACTAAAACCCCTTAATGAAAAAGAATAAAATCTAAATCCTTTACCAGAATCTACAAGATTGGCACCCGCTAGCTTCGCCTGTGTCACCTCCTGCTCATTGCTCCAGATTTCTGTTCCTGCCCCAATACACAGGCCCCACTCTGCAGCCTTCTGTCAAATTGATATTCTTTCCAGTTCTCCTCTGACAAGTGTACTCTATATTGTCTTCAGACTTACTCATTTTTTCCTTCTTTGGACAATTTTCCATCATCATCTCAGCTCTCAGAGCTGCCTCTTCATTGCCACCAAGTTTATATCATCAATCTATATCATTTTCTTCATATATTGTTTGATATTGCTGCTGTAACAAATTAGTACCTTACAAATGCACTCTTACAATTTCAATGATCAGAAGTCTCAGTAACTTTCCAAGCTAAAATTGAGGTGTAAGCAGATCTGCATTTCTTTCTGAGGCATTTTTTTCTCTCTTAATTTTTCAAAGCCAAATGCAGTCTTTAGTTCCTGCGTCTTGTTCTCCATCTTAAAAGCTGATACTGTTATTGTATCTTTCTTATCCTCTTTTTGTAGTCCTATCCTTCTTGGAAATGTTCTCACATTTTAAATACTCCTTTTAAATTGGGGCTACCAGATCATTTCAAGGAAATCTACTGTCTTAAAGTCTTTAATTAGTGACCTCTGCAAATTTCTTTCTGTCAGGTAGGGCAACTATTCAAAATGGTCAACCTTGAGCTCTTGCCCACTTTGCTTTCTCTTTCACAGCAGTCCGTTCTCACCCTGCAGATATACCACCTTTCCTACATTTAATTGACATATACATGCCCTACAAAATATGTTCTTTTTTTAAAAAAAAATAAAACCTCTCTGCCTTTTACACTGTTTTGTCCAGTTCTATATTCAGTATAAAAATCTAGCAAAAATCTCTAGAAAGAGTCCTCAAAACCCTAGCACCTGGTAATATGCACTTACACACACATGTGCACACACACAATCTGAGAACAGAGTAAAAGTAACAAACAACTAAGATCACTAAGGTCAACACTTCAGAGAAGGACATTCACTGAGGAGAGCCATATACACACTGATATTTTCGGCTCAATTAATGTGTCAACTCCTGGCAAAAGCAGAGAAGCTGAGGAACTGAAAGGCAAGAGGGAGCTATAAAAAGGAGGCAAGTTGGCAGAATGCTTTGGCAATTTCCCAGGACTGTGGGGACAGTATTGAAATTTGAGTCTACAAGGTTGTTAGTATAAGAGGGACCGAAATGCCTGAAAGAAGAGAAGATATAAGCCTAACATGCGGGCGGTACCCTGTGGAGCCATTTACTAATTTTTACAAAACAGTGACTCACTTTATGTGTAACACAAATCCCTTTTATTGCCCCCAGAGCTTCTTTCCCTGTTGAGCCTGAAGAACAGAGAAAATCCAACTGTCTTCTCTGAGTTCACAAGGTAGAAACCATACTAGAGACCGGGTCTTACAGATGATGAAAATGAATGAAACCATTTGGTTACTAAATGACATGGAGTGGCAGAATCTTCCTGCAGTGAGCTAGAAAATTCTTGCTGTGTTTAAATAAGAAATCAGTCAGAGAATACTAAATAATACTTGCCTTCTAGAATAAAGATCTTTTGCATACTACACAGAGCAGATTTTTTGAAGTGGAATAGAAAAAAATAAAAACGACATAAAAAAATCATAATTTTAAAATCAAAAACTGCAGTGTCAGTAGATAAGCCCAGTTTAATTTTTTTTTCTTCTCCCTTAACACAGCAAGTCTGGACAATTCCTTTCCTCTTGCCAATGGGGTCAGCCATTCCCATTTTGCTTGCAAATGGTTCTTTCCCTGTGAATAGACCATCGTTTGGCTTATAAATTAAGAGTTCATCGTAAGAGTGAATATTGTTGGCCATTCCACGCCCCCCACCAAACTGAGACCAAGACTAAAGTCTGCCACATTACACAGGTTTCAACAACCAAAAAACATAGATATTCTTAGTTACAAACTGTAGTGTGACTCATTTATCTCTGTGTTTGCACTTCACTCGGGAGTAAATCCTAAAATCTGCCTAATAAACAGTTCTGTGCCTCTTACTGATGTGACCTGAAAGTAATTTTTCCAAGAAGGGAGTCAGAGAAGTTCCACAAATTCTAGGGTTAGGGTGGGTTCAGTTCCTCATTTTAGCTTTAGGAAATTTTCAGAGTCAGCCTGGTAACATTTTTAATATTAAAATGGTTCTGAGTAACAAAAACAAAAGTCTAGGAATCACAAAGAAAGATCCATGAGGAATCAGAAATCATCAACGAGGGGAGGAAAAAGAATGGAGACTACACTATTGTATCTACTCATAGCTGGAGTCAATGCCCCCACACAATAATTCTTCAGCAAATGATGCTAAAGAAATAGACATTCATAAATTGCTTAAAAAGGAATTCAACACAATGATCTTAGCAATGCTTAGCATTACAAAGGTACTAAGAATATAGATAGGAGAGATGACAGTCTTTTTTTTTTTTTTTTTTTTGTATCACAGATCAAACTCATGACCTTGCATTTTTTTCTTTCTTTTTAAAATTTTGAAAAAGGTACCTTTTATATAATATCATGATCACATTCAACACTGACAGTTCGTACTGGTGTATGACATGACTTGATTCTCATTTTTCCCATTCCTCTATCCACTCTGCAACCTCCCACCCCCTACATACATAAGCATTGTTTCCATTTTTTTTTAATTATCTTTATTGGTACATTAAATATACACATCATGATTGCACTCCATAATGGGGATTTGTACCAGTATAAGACACAACTTAATTCTCATTTTTTCCCATAGTCCCACCCACCCTACTACCCCCCATATATATAAAATTTGCTTCCTTACTTTTTTGTTACAATCTCAACATTGTCCCCTTTCACCTGCATTGTTTCCATTTTTTATTGCATCACATTTTTTTCTTTCCCTTCATTGCTTACCCCTACCCCATTTCCCTTTGAATAGTTTATATTGTAGAATATTAAATGTACATTTTAGAACTCATTTACATTTTCATTTTCTCATAGCAGAAAAAAGATATAGTATTTACACACCTGTGACCTATTTGACTTTGCATTTTCAAGGCAGGTACTGGAACCAGTGAGCTAAATCCTTGGTCTTGACAGTCTTAATAAGTGGGAAAATCGGATCAGGACATTCAGATGAATGAAAGTAAAGCTTTATTTCTCACCAAAAGAAAATGAACTCAAGTTTGCTGATAGACACGAGTTTAAGAAATTAGCAGAAGAAAACTTACATGCTTTCAAACGTTAAAGTGGGAATAAATTTCTTGATAAGGCTCAAAAGCTTAAGAAAGATTAACAAATGAAATAAATCAAACTATATGCCTCAACATAGCAAAGTAAGTATCCAACAGTGACAGATAGCTTACACAATAAGAGAAAAAAATGGAAAACTATGCAGTAACACATTATTCCATTAATATGACACATATAATTTTTGTTTTTGTAAAGTTTATACATTTAAATTTAATTATTAAAAACAAATGGAAAACTTGAAGATGAAAAACTCAACTCAGCAAATGAAATAAAAATGATAGTTATGAAAACAGAAAAAGCATAAGAATAACTAAGTATCTAAGCTTACATACAGTTCTATTGAAATAACTACACCAGATAAAGGCCAAAATTAGGAAAAAGAGGAAAAAACCCTTACAGAATGTGTGGAAAACTTGTCTAACATGCATGAAGCCCTAGGTTCAGTCTTATCTTATTCCAGAAAGAATGGCTACTATCAAGATATCAACCAACAACAAATGCTATCAGGAGTGTGGGGAGGAAGGAAACCTCCTCTGGGGCTGGGAATGTACGCTGGTGCAACCACTGTGGAGATCAGTGTGGAGAGTCATTACAAATCCAGGATTTGAAGTTGCTCTTGACCCTACTATTTCCCTTCTAGATACATACATGAAAGAATTAAAAACATCATATCTCAGTAACATACATGCACTTATGTTTATAGCAGCATATAGTTTGTAATAACTAAATTGTGAGAACAGGTCAAATGCTCTTCAACAGGAGACTGGATAAAGAAGATGTGATTTTATTATAAAGTGGAGTATTACTCAGCCATCAGTTATAATTTAGAAACATCTATACTTAAATGAATATACCTCTAGGGCACAATCATAAGTGGACTAAATAGGACACAGATGGGAAAATACCATATCATTTCCCTAGTATGAGAAACTGAAGGTGTAAACGAGGTCCAGAATTATGACAGGTATTATGAAATAGGAAGAAAATGTTCAAAGGTGAAAGGGAAAGAGGGTAGGGGAAAGTAAAGAAGGAAAAGAAAAAATTGATGGTAAAAACAAAAAAAAAATGGAAACAAAGCTAATATATTTAGGTTTAGGGAGTCTAAGGAGGGCGAGAATGGGAAGAACAGAGAATTAAGATATATCACCTACAGGTACACATCCTCAATGTTGAATGTCGTTATAATGTAAACCTACGATTACCAATAAACACAATAAAGGAAAAAATAATAACAGCTTTTGGAAGCAAGAGAAAAGCAGCAAGAGGCCTATAAGGAAATTTTCATTTGCACTTTGGGCGTATTTATCAGCAGAAACTTTGCAGATTTTCAAAGGATGTAATAAAATAGTCACAGGGCTGAAACAAGGAAACAAAAGCTGACAGCTAAGAACATGTTATTGAGCAAAATGGTCTGAGAAATGAAAGAGAAATAGAGGCACACAAAAGATCAAAACTAAACCTGCAGAGCAAAAAATGCTTCAGTACCCTGCCTTGTCCTTCAGTCTCCATCCAGCAATTAAGAATGATAATATCAAGAAAATGTATGAAAGTATATCTCTGCCAGTGGTACATCCTTAGTCAAACTCAGAACACTCCATTACTACAGTAATGATCTGGAGAAATTTGAAATGTCAAGTATGAAGGTTAAAAATCAAAATGGCCAGGGATGTGGATTTAGCTCAGTAGTTCTGGCATCTGCTTGGCAAGCATAAGGTCTTGAGTTTGATCCCAGGTACCACATGCCAAAATGCCTATTGAGGTGACTCACACCTATAATCTCAACACTTAAGAGGCAGAGACAGGAGTATTTCTGTGAGTTGGAGGCTAGCCTGGGCTACATAATAAATTCAGGGCCAGCGTTGAATTACAAACCAAGACCCTATCTCAAAATAAATGGTCAAAAATAGTTATAGTCACTATAAGTCACTAAGGAATATACAGTGTATTAATTAGCACATCATCACAGCAAAACTATAAACAATGGAAAGACAAAGATGAGATTAATGTGTTACTATGGTTCTAATAGGGCACCTGGAAAGACAATAAATTTGTAGAGTTTTCATATGCAACAGAAGTTGTTACTACCATTAAAATAGATGGGCCGTGATTTAGCTTAGTGGTTCCGGAGCCTGCCTTGCAAGTGCAAGGGCCCAGGTTTGATCCCCAGTAACCACATACCACAATGCAGGGTGTGGAGACTCATGCCCACCAGCAATCAGAACCACATACCACAGTGCCAAGTGTGGTGGTCACACCTGTAATCCCAGCACTTGGGAGGCAGAGGCAGGAGGATTGCTGAGTTTGAGGCTGAGCTCAGGGCCAGACTGAACTACAAAGTGACACGCTGTCTAAAAAAAAAAAAAAAAGTCTACCAGCCATTTTATGAATCTCAGTAACTATACGAGAAAAACTACAGCAGATTCACAAAAGGAATCAGAGCTTGATTCCACAAGAACTCACCCAATTACAAAGGCTTCCAAAAGTCGTCAAGAAAAAGGACAAAAGGTCTAGAAAACAATCAGTAAGTGACAAAGATAAGTTACTGCTTGTCAGCCCTAACCTTGAATATGAATGGAATAAGTTTTTCAATCAAAAGAAAAGAGCAGGATCCATGTGATGATACATGTATGCCAAGACACAGAAAACTTAAGTGTTAAGAGCCTAGGAATCCAGGACCAGCCTGAGTCACACAGGGAGACCTTGTGTTTTAAGGAGGGATCCACATGAATATCATCTACCAGAGAACTGCTTTAGTTATAGGATAAAAAATGAAGGAGCAGAGGATGACTATCAGAAAAATAGTAACCAAACAAGAGAAAGGATGTGGCATTTTAACAGATAAAGATGATTTCAAGACAAAAACTATGACATGAGGGCCAGGGACTTAGCTCAGTGGTTCCGGCTCCTGTCCTGCAAGGGCAAGGACCCGGGTTCGATTCCTGGTAACCACATACCATACAGGGTGTGGAGACTCACCCCAGCAGCAACCAGTACCACATACCACAGTGCCGGGTGTGGTGGCTCACGCCTGTCATCCTAGCACTCGGGAGGCAGAGGCAGGAGGATTGCTGTGATGTGAGTTTGAGGCTGAGATTAAGGCCAGCCTGAACTACAAAGCGAGACCCTGTCTCAAAAAATCTTAAAAACAACAACAAAAAAACCCAAACAGTTACATAAGATAAGGAAGGTCCTTATGTAGTAATAAAGCCATCGATTCATCAAAAGAACATAACAATATTAAATACATATTCAGCCATGGTATTTTGGATGTATGTAACATAGTAGTGGACATGAAGAAAGAGATAAATGGCAATAAAATAACAGTAGGAAACTTCAATACTCAGTTTTTAGCAATGGATAGATCAACTAAGTGAACATGAATAAGAAAGTTTTGTGCTTGAACCTCATTTTAGAACAAATGGATCTAAAAATATTCATAAAACTTTCAATGTAAAACAGATGAATATTCTTCTCCAGAATACAGGAATGTTCTACAGGACAGATCGTGTGCTCAGCCAAGAAAACAACTCTTGAGAAGTTCAAAATTGTTGAGATAATGTATACTAATTTTTATTACAACAATATGAAAGTAGAACTTAGTAGCTAGCAGAATTTTTAAAAATTTAAAAATATGAGGAAATTAAATAGTGTGCTTCTGATCAGCAGGCTGGTTACAAATAAATCAGAAAATAAAATTTAAAATGACTCAAAATATATGAGAATGGGAAATCAATTTATCAAAGCCAGTGAGGTATACCTGGAGTAAGTTCATACAAAAATGCCTCTATTAGAAGAAAGATCTCAAATAGCCTAACAGTACACTTCCTGTAGAAGAAAAAAAGACCTAACTAGCCAAAAGGAAAAATGATGAAGATGAGAAGATAAATAAATGAAACAGAGATTAGAAAAACCATACAAAATGTAATAAAACCAAGAGTTGATTGTTTGGAAAAATAAAACAAAGTTGATAAACCCCTAGTTAAACTAATTAAGGGAAAAAAGAGAGAAATTTCAAAAACTAAAATCTGAAATAAAATTGGAGACATTACAACAGATATAATAAGAAATAAAGAGGATCATAAGAGTTTAAATAAATAATTATATGCCAATGGATTTGAATAGAATTGATTTAGATTATAGATAAAATTGATTTAGATAGAATAAATTGACAAACTGAATAAATAGATTTATTCAATTAAAAATAAATGGATTTATTCAATTTAGAAAAATTGATTTATTCAATTTAGAATAAAATGATTTAGATTATTTATTAAATAATCATAGTGATTTAGAGTCTTTTTAAATGCATTAATTGAATAAGGAAGAATCAGAAGCTTGAACAGATCAATAACAAATTAATGGATTAAACAAGTAATTTAAAAATAATTAAACAAAGAAAATGCAGGGCCAGATGGCTTTGTGACTGAATTTTACCAAGTAGCCAAATACAAATCATCACTAATTTTTCAAATCTTCCAAGTAAGCAGAGATAGAAGGAATGCTTCTACACACACTTTATGGTGTCACCATCACCCCACTGCTAAGACACCACAAGAAAACAGTAGTATATACCAGTATCTCTGATGAACATTTATGCAAATCTGTAATAAAATATGCCCAAATCAAGTTCAACAACATATGAAAAATAATAAAAGGTGTAAGATGTATGAACATCTCAACTGACACACCAAAAGAAGCACTGAATAAAGTGGAGTATCTTTTCTGGATGAAAAACTCCTAAGTATTTGTACCAAGCTAAAATCAAAGTGGATAAGAGA
>PVIR01018131.1:0-32725 GCA_004026965.1 Petromus typicus
ACACACCCAGGGTATTCACAGCAGCTCTGGAGACTTTTTGCTCCTGTCTCTGAGTCCTGATAATACCCAAGTCCTGCTTGCTATGGGCTGGATGTTGTTCCCCTGCACTTCCTCCGAAGGTGGACCTACACCCTCTATTATTTCCTTCTCTGAGCAGCCAGGCTGAACTGGGGGCCTACCTTGGGGGCAGCAGAGGAGCTCTTTGTCCAAGAATACTTGATACTTAATTTTGGCTGCCATCAATAATCGCAAACCTGCATTACTCCCTGCTGTGCTCTGGACACTATTCCAAATGTTCTCCACGTACGATCACAGCTTCTAAGCACACTACAGAAACTAGAACTGCTATCTTATATGAAAGAGGACCTTGGGACTTGGGTAATTCAGCTGACACTTGGGGAATCACAGAGTTAGGACTGAAACCCACAGAGCCCCATCTGCCCAGCTTTCTTGCCAGGGTCCTCAGGTTTGTGTGCATTAGACTCACTAGAGGTTTTGGAGGAGGCCGGAAACCACAGATATCAGATTTGTTCCATACTTCTGTGCCCACCTCCAACCACCACCATATGTTTACTCTCAAGAGAGCAATGTCAGTCCCTCTGACCTCTTGCATTTTCTTCCACTCAAGTCTCACCCTGGAAGGAAATGCCCGGGACACACTAAGGTTGAGTGTCCCTTGCTGAAGAAGATGAGAAGCTCTTACTTGACCCAATTGTCCATGTGTCCAAAGCCTACTGTGTGGCAGCTTTCCAAGCTTGCTTTCTTCTCCTTTCCTAGACTCACCACTAGGAGTCTCCCAGCAGTAGAGACTATGGACGAGGAGGGACTGGCCTCTTGGGACTTGAGACTTGAGAAAGTGTGCATGGAACCTTCTCTTAGGACCAAGAGCAGATGTATCCTCAGAGATACCAAGGAGCTACTCTTCCTTCCCCCTGCAGTCCCAGCCCCACCTGGCCAGAACCAGTAACAGGTGAAGTTCACATGAGAAACACCCTCTTCCTCCTCCTCCTTTTCCTTCACCTTGTCCTCCTCTTCGTCTCTCACTGTCTCCTTCTTTCTTCTTTTTTGGGTTTAGAGATCAAACCCAGAGTCTTGTCTATGTTGAGCATGCACTGTACTACTGAGCTGTATCCTCTACCCCTAAATTGCTTCTTTCTTTCAGCATCAGTAAGATATTTTAAATAAATGGTTAAGATTTAAAGATGCACTTGTGATGCACTATCACTTCAAAATAAATATTTTAAGTATAAGTTCCCATAAAGCTGGCCATGGATTTGAATCCTTGCTTAGTACTTGTGGCAATACAGAGAGTACTTCTGAGTTTCCCACAGTTCAACTCTGCTCCCTGGCAATGAGTAGGAATGCCTTTGCAGAGATCTCCCTGGACAGCCACAATGGGTGTCTTGAATATGGTGTCATCTGGCAGCAGTCCCTTCCTTCAAGAACCTGATGCCCCTCTACCCCACATGCAGGATGAGAGATGCACTGTGGACTTCTCACAGGTCTAGTCCTCCCAGCCTATGGAGGATATGCCACCCATAGTTGGGAAGCTCCAGTTTTTCTTTGTCATATTTCTCAGAGACATGACAACATGTTTTCCACAAGGTAGAGAAAGCCAATAAAAGGCAATCAGACTGTCCCAGCCCTGGAGCAATCAAGGCCATGGTAATAGCTGTTTTTGAACCTCAGCCATGTCTGTAGTAGCTTGAAGATGCCAATGATTCCTCCCTTTCTGTCCCTTTATACCAGTTTAAATGGGTTTCAGTTTTGCATCCAAAAGTTGGCTGCACGTTGGTTGCTTCTGACCAAGAAAAAGGACCTACATGGGGATCAGAGCTGGGTAAGTGGGATTTAGCAATGAGTAGAATTTGTTATTAGGTCCATGACAAAGTATATAATGGGTAAAGAGCAGAGCAAAAGAAAGTTGTTGAAACTTCACATCACTGGGTGCCTTTGCTTACTGGAGCCATGGGTTAAATGTGTCCCCAGAGTCTGGGAGCTTAGCCATCAGTATGGTGCTATTGAGGTAATGGAACCACCAAGAAGTGGGGTCCAAAAGATGGTAATTAGATAATTGGAGGCAATGCCCTCAGAAATGACTGATGTAGTTCTTGAGAATCCCTAATTGGTCCCAGCAAGATTGTTATAAAATGAGTGCCTCCCCTCCTGCCCTCTCTGGCTCCTGTCTTGTCGAGTACTTTCTTTCTACTGTGCCATCATCAGGATGGTGTCCATCATGTTGTGTTGTAACAGAAAGTCCTTACCAGATCGAAGTAGTTACTGGCATATTCTCCAGTCTCCAGAAATATGAGCTAAGTAAACCTTTCTATGCCTATCCCTTGGGTATTTTCTTATAGCAACAGAAAACAGACTAACATAGGGACATGTTTAACTGGTAACACATGAGTTCACATTTCCTATTAGTAAAAGTGTTCCCAATTGATTTCAAAATAGAGATGAGCAGAGCATCTTTGTCTGTAAGAATTAGAAAGACCTGGTGGAAAACACGTTTCTACTCACTTTTTGAGGGGAGTAGATCTCCATAAACCAGCCAGGGTTGCTGCTCCACTTTTATGTCTGTGCCTATTCCCAGGGGGCCGTCCATCCATCCATCCTTTCTCTATCCTGATATCACAGTTGATCACCAAAAGATCCAGAGGATAGTGAGGCACCCACGGGACTTGGAATCCAGCATGGCTTCCAGTCCTTACTTGGAACATGACATGCTGAACATGATCTCTTCATTCTAAAAATGAGCTCCTGACAGGTACATTTAGGACCAGAGAATACTCAAAACAGTGGTAAAGTGTCTGACTCAGGAAGTGTTTTGTTACAGCTCTTGAAAATTTCCTATATAATAATCCTCTGTAGTAGAATTAAAGATTTTTCTCTCTGATCCTGCATATTTATAAAGTGGCTGATTGTCCTGCTCAGCTGGGATATGTCCAGATATAACTGTTCTGACAAGGTGCAAACCTAGTTGTACCATTCATGCTGACTCAATTCCAAGGCTTTGCTCCCTTCTGTTGTTAAAACAAGCAAATGAAGCTACGTGACAAATTCTCTGCCAGCCCTAAGATTAGGCCACCCATAGATAATCGAGTGCTATCTCAAATAACATCATAAAAAAAGGGAAGGAAATTCTGAGTCACTCAGTTCCATTCCTATAACAGAACACAACTTTACTATGGTGGAAGAAAAAAATATCAAAATCACAGCCATTTTGACACATCTGTTTGATCATGACTTTTTCCATTCATGTGTCTCACGAGCACCAATCCTTAATCTCATCATTTTGCTAAAATGTTTTCTCCAAACACAAGAACAGCACATTAAAGAAATAGTAAATTGTGGAAATGGAAAATTTAACTTGAGAGATTATTTCTTTTACATATATGTAATAAAGTGGACTCTTCCACTGACTTTATGCACTTAAACTCTGATTGCCTTCCATTTGATTCTTGTAGAGTTTCTACACTTGCTTGCTGGACAAAGGTCTGGAACAATTTATGAAGTAGTCTCACTATGCACAGCTTAAAAGCTTTTCTGAACGCAGCAAGATACAACATACTCATATACTACAAGTTGCATGAAGTGGCTTTGTTACTTGAAGACAGTTGGCAAAGAGCAACAGAACCCAACAATTCACCGGGACCTGTCCCTCAAGTCTGAGAAAAGCTTCTGGAGTGGGTGGAGTTTCATGTACACACCTCCTTGCACTGCAGCTGAGAGAGCCTAGATGGCACTCACATTAGGTTTTATATTCCAGGGCTAAATAGCACACTGAGCTAAAGCACTGAATGACAGCAGAGGGCACAGAAAATCCCTCCCAATCTCAGGATGCTGCGTTTCTAGCTCTCTATGGTTATTTTGAGAATACTGAAGGGAGCAGAAAGAACTGGCATGGTAAGGACTGTAGTCGTCCTTGGCGTCAGGGTGGCAAGTGGCCAAGGATCAGGTTCCGGGGCCCAGACCCGGAGGGTGAGCGCGCAGTCACCACTCAGACTCTGGGGAGGTTTCCGTGAACGCTTCCGGTTTATTGAGGGCTACATAGGTTTATATAGAACAAGGAGAATGGGAACGGGTGTGGCTATGAGGGCCTACGGGCAACAGGGCTGGAGCTGATTAGTGGCACACAGTTTTTTTTTTTGCCTTTTATGGTTAGCTCTTGGCCAAGCAAAGGAGTCAGGACTAGAGGAGGAACGGGAGACCCCCCAAGTGGCTATAGGCCAGTTTTTACACACAGGAGTAAGCATGCTCAAACTCCTTTGGTTGTCTCCTAGGTAAGAAACATACTTGTGGCATACTTGACCCAACCAGACTTGAGTTTCTCCTTCAAAGGACCAGCTGATAACTATTTGATAACTTTGTATGACCTTCACCAAAGGTGAAAGACCTGTGCTGGAAGGATGAAGGATTTGTGGTGGAGGCTAGAGTCTGCACTGGAAACCTGAAGAATCTTCACTGGAAGCCAGGAGACAATGTCTGAAGTGAAGAAGAAAACTAGAGCTTCTCTGAAGAAACAGATGTGAGCCTTCCTTCTCCATTCCCCTTTTATACCATTCTGGTAACAAGTCTCCCAGGTTGAGTCTTCCACACTCAAAACTCTGCTGAGCCAATTTAGTTGGGCATTTCTTAATCAAGTTGGCAGAATCAGTTAACTATCACGTGATGCTATAGCCTAAACATTGGGCTGCCTTCAAACTGCTTCTACCAGTTTATTTAATATGCTTCCCCTAATCTCAGTCTCCTGTAAAATTTTAAGACAGAGGGGCCGGGGAGTTAGCTCAGTGGTTCCGGCGCCTGTCTCGCAAGCGCAAGGACCTGGGTTCGATTTCCCGGTAACCACATAACAATACCGGGTGTGGAGACCCACACCCAGCAGCAACCAGTACCACATAGCACAGTGCCGGGCGTGGTGGCTCACGCCTGTAATCCCAGCACTCGGCAGGCAGAGGCAGGAGGATTGTGATGTGAGTTTGAGGCTGAGCTGAGGGCCAGCCTGAACCACAAAGCGAGACCCTGTCTCCAAAAACCTAAAAAAAAAAAAAAATTTTAAGACAGAATAAAATACAAATTTTCTGCCAGACCATAACACTTGGTCTAGAGTCCAACTACCAACAGAATCTTTGTTCCCAGCTGACACCACCTAAGCCTGATCTTCACTGTCTCCTTAACTATCAATATTCTGCTCTTTTGAGCTCTGCCTTGTCTTCCATCAGTCTAAGCTCACAATACCCTAGGGTTGCTTCTCCAGCTAGCATCTCCAGAGATTTCCAAAATCCTCCTATGAACTACTTCCAGAGGTTGCTGAACCACATAGTCAAGTACATCCATAGCATGATCCCTCTTCTCTGCTTGTCCTCTTGACTGAAGGACCAAAGGAATACTGAATGGGGTACATGCCAGCCATAGACATCCAAAGAAGCTGTCTTCCTTTTTATTAATGGGTATTGCCAGGGCCAACAGTTTTTATTTGATGGTATCTAAAATACTTTGTGGCTTCCCATGCAAAGCCCCTTGGCATTCAGTCTGTAACAGTCCGTCCCTTGAAAGCCTTTTTAAGCAGTGAAATTGTCTTTCACATTGTGACAGGGTGGTTTGTAAGATTTTAATCTGAGTTGACTTGGTAATGTCCTGTTCTTTACTTAGTGGATTCCATGGCTTTTATTGAATAACCAACTGGGAATTGAATGACGCAGGTGGCTATGGGGGTGGATGTGCATTACTGTTATGGCTCCAGTTCTTAGCAGGTGGTGATGGTATTCTGTGCTACAAGCAGCTAGAACATCAAAGCAAGTCATGGAAGGAATCATAGCCATCATCACCCGAACGACCCCCCAGCGACACCCACAGATGGGTTAGCACCACGTGTCACCATGTTCATCATAAAACCTCCTCATCAGTTGTTTCCCCTCCCTCATCTTTACCCCCATATCTTGACAAGCAAATAGGGCCCTTGGCCTCTGGTAGGGACTTGGAGACCTTGGCCCCTCTAATAATTGTGTCATTCCACTGGGGACAGCAAAAACGTTTTGTCCACCTTCATCAAGTATCCAAGACAGCATGCTTCCTCTTAGATTTTGTCCACATTCCCTTCTCAGGTAATGCTTCTAAGCAGCTGCTCTGCTTTATACCCCAGGAACTCACAGAAGCATGAAAGTACAAGAGGAAATACGCTATGGACAATGGCCCGCCCAAAGTCAATTTCAAAGTAATAATGTCCACCTGAGTACTCAGAGTTTTCATCAGTTTTGCCCCTCATTTTTAAGTCATAAGATAGCCAACAATTGTCAGATATCTAAGCAAAATAAATCCCAGAAGACTGAGGTTAAAAGGAAGATCATCTAGAATTTTAAAGACAATGTTCATATACATAGGAGCAGGAACTTACACCCGGCACTGTGGTATGTGGTACTGATTGCCAGTATTGTGCATGGTTACTGAGGGATCAAACCTGGGTCCTTGCGCTTGCAAGACAGGCGCCAGAACCACTGAGCTAAATCCCCGGCCCCAGGAGCAGGAACTTTTTAATTAGCAACACTAAAAAGCAGAAGACAATGGAGAATTATTACCTTTGGCATTCAGAAGGACAACAAAGTGGAATTTTAAATTCCAACCAGAAATCAAATCTAAGGATAGTAAGGAAACAAATTTTATATATATGGGGGGGGTGGTAGGGTGGGTGGGGCTATGGGAAAAAATGAGAATTAAGTTGTGTCTTATACTGGTACAAATCCCCATTATGGAGTGCAATCATGATGTGTATATTTAATGTACCAATAAAGATAATTTTAAAAAAAAAATCTAAGGATAGAATAAAACATTTTCAGACATATATAATGATGAAAACACAATGAAATTACCTTCCCTGATCAGTTCTCAGGATGCTACTGGAGGAAGGCTTTCACCTTTTGGAGAAAATGAGCCAAGAGAAGGGAAGACAGGGATATTAAGAAATCTAACATAGAAGAGAAGCAAAGAAAAGGTCTAAGATGATGAAAATATTCAGGTGAGGAGAAGATTCTGCTCTGACAAATAGGCCTCAATCACACACGGCCATGGAGCAGAGCACACGGGGCAGTTGGACTCTGAGACAGCGCTGAGGGTGACATCGCTGTGCCTTGGCTCTGTCCCACCTCTGCCCTGTGATGACTCAGTCAGAGGACATGTTCCCCAACCAAGGAGCTGCTACAGGAAGAGAGAAGCACGAGGAGATGGTAAACCAAGGAGGAGACCACAGTGGGGATCCCAAGAACAAAGGGTTTATCACCGGTTATTCATCAGTGAAGCCAGCAAGCCAGAAGTGATGACTGTGGGTGACAACGTGGAGAAAAAAAACACTTGCACCTAGTGGGCGGGAATGTGAGTTATGAAGTCACGGAGAACAGGATGCGTGTTCCTTACAAAGCCAAACGAAGACTCAGCCACCATTCCTCTGGGAATATATCCGAAGGATTCAGACTCAGGATCTGTAAGAGATGCTTGGCCCCTCACGGTCATTGCAGCACTACTCGCAACAGTCAAGAAATGGAAATGACCCAGAGTTTGCTGATGATTGAGTGGAGAAAGAAAACGTGATATCCCACACAACAGAATGCTGTTCGACCAAAAATGAAGGAAATCCTGCATTGGTGCGATTCAATCTTTCTTTGGTCGCATGTCTTTTCAAAAATTTTATTCATTTAAAAAAAAAATTGATTGTCTTCTTACTATGAAATATTTTTATATACTCAAGATAAAATGTCCTTGTTAAATATATATCAAGCAAATATTTTCTCCTGGTCTATAGCTTTAGTTTTTGTTTGTTTTGTTTTGTTTTTAATGCTGGTAATCAAACTCAGAACCTCACACTTGCCTGGCAAGAACTGTGCCACTGAGCTATAGCCCTGACTCCTCTACAGTTTGATTTAAGAATAAAGAGAAGTTTCATGTTGTTGTTAATCTTTTGCCTTTTTATTTTGTAGGTCCATCTTTTTGTTTTTTATAACATATTGAAGCAAACTGAATGTCACTAATATTTTCTTCCATATTTTATTCCAGAAGCTATGGAAGACTTTTCGTTCTTTAATTGGGTCTGAATTGCCTTTTGAAGTTATTTTTTTTTCATTTCAAAGCAATAAATATTTACATTCATATATTTGCGTATGCCTGACCAATGTCCCAGCACCAGGTATTGAAGAGAATGTGTTTTCTCATGGAATTTCCTTGTCCATATTTGTTAAAAATTAATTAATCATGTATTTTTGGAGCTATTTCTGGGCCCTGATTTATTCTATATGTGTATTTGGCATAGATGCATGTTGTATCCTAATCTATATATATATCTTTAAATTCATTACATAATGCCTGATTATTGGAACTTTATAGTGTCTTAAAAGGAGACTCTAGGTTTGCACTTCCATGTAAATTTAAAAACTATTTTGTTCATTTCTACAGAGGCACCTGCTAGGATTTTGATTGTATTATTGGGGAGCAACAGTCACTAACAGCACAGATACTATGGCCAGGCTCTCTGGGGTTAACCTGGGCTTCTCTGGCAGTTGACAACTTGCCTAACATCTGCATGTCAGTTTCATCATTCTGTAAATGATGACCCTGGTCCTGTCCAACTTGTCATGTGCTTGAGTTTAACAAACTCTTAGAAGGCTTAGAAAAATTTTCTTAAATATAAGCATGATGAAGTACAAGAGAGTGTCTTTCAGAGTTTGATTTATGTCGAAATCACCCTTGATCGTATTAAAACACAAACTCCCACAGGGTCCCAGATCAGAACAGAAGCCACAATGAAGAGACAGGGGTGGAAGACGCGGTGGTGGAAAACGGGGGCATGCCCTATGGGGGGACAGGAATCTTACAGAAACCAGTTGATTGTTGAGTTGGTGATTTTTAGCACTATGAAGCAAGCAATTGATTTGATATTTCTTCCTTGAAATTTTCTACATCAGTGCTGATTTTGAATTACTTTTATTTCTTTCAAGAAGTTGTAGACAAAGAAGTATTCTCAATGGTCTGATTCAACATCGTAACAACGCTGTGGTTGAACTGTTCAGGAAGACGGTGGTTTCCTGCTTAACTGAAGACAAGATAGCTCATGTCTCCCATGGATGTTTCCTAACAAATAAGAGAAGAGAACAAGCCGGGGCAACAAAATCCAACTAAGGCAAGAATTCCTTGTGACTTTGTGTCCTCACAGAAGCCGAACAGCTCTTCAATCCCCAAGGCTGTTTCTTCTGCACAGAATAGGTAGTCAGTCCAAGTGGACTGATTGTGAAACCAGTGAAGTATAACTTGAAGAAAATTAAGGAAGCTACAGATAAAACTCCATTATGATGTTCCGAAGGGGTTTCCAATCTCTGGAATGCTGGAAAGAGACCATTTCTTGATCCAGATACTGAGTAAATGAATGTGTCCATTTTGTGAACCGTTTTTGACTTGGCTACCTAACAGTATTAACATTTTTTATTGTAAAATACACACATTTTATATCCATATCATGATCACACCCAACATTGACAATTTGTACCAGTATATGACATGACTTGATTTTCATTTTTCCCAATTTAATATAAAACACTAGTTAATTTTTAGAAAATCTCATTTATCAAAAATAAAAGAAATTTGAGAAGCTTATTAGTTTTGTAAAGTCAAAGGTAATCTGTAGTTAAGGAAAATGATGATTGTGATGACAGAGTAAAACAAATTCAAAGAGCAACACAAAAATCTATGGTGATGCCCGGGCAGAGGTGCAGGGCTGGCCGACATTTCACTCCTCCCCCGTGCTGCAAAATGTCCCGTGTGCTCCCATCTCTGTCTTATGCTTCTCATGGTTCACCATAGTAATTGCTTACTGCTCTTGTCTTCCCAAAAAGTCGCCTTCCTGAAGGATTACCTTGTCTGTCTATGTCTGAATCTTTAACATCTAGCACAAGAAAAGGCATGGATCAGGTGCTCGCTGACCAACCACTCAGTGGACAGGCTGTTGGGTCCTGGTCACAGAGTTTCCTGGACCTCATAGATCAGGACCGCTAGGACAAAGGTGACCGAGGGGCCAACCATCCTTCTGTCCCCCATGGCTGGACACATATGCCTGAGAGCACATGTTTTAGGGCTGCTTCCATCTGGGTATACATTATGCAAATGTTTTCTCTTGTAAGAATATTTTTATGGGATCAAAGGTATAAATCTCAGTGTTCAAATTTTCACTTCTTCCATATACGTGTTTAAAAATTTTTCTCATTCAAGGATTTTAAATATGTTATTTCTTATCTTATCAAGTACTTGTATAACTATCTTTTAAGTATCACTTTGATTTTTAAATTAGAGCTATCAGAAATGTTCTGATTATGAAGGAGACCTATTTCTCCCTGCAGGCCGGCTATTGCCCCACAGCGCCCTTTCTCTAGATCTGAGGGGCCATATCCACCGGACAGCGAACTCCCCAGCTTTTTACAGCTTTATTACCTGGCGCTCTGCTTTCTGCTCTATTGATTTGTCTGTTTCGGAGCCAGATCTGCGCTGTTTTAAATAGGTAGGACTAATTCGCCCTCATTTTTCCTTCTTCTCAAAAATAATCTCCTGTTTTCTTCCGGAAAAGCCTTAGAATTGAATTGAAGTGTTGATTGGGAGTGTATTAGGCGTAAGGATTATTTTAGAACGGTGCCTCTACCAAACCAAAGCTGTCTTCTGATAAAGTAGTCCTACAATAATCACCTTCGTTTGTGTAATTTACTAAAGCGTCATATTTTTTCCTACTGTTTAACCGGAACTAGTAGCCTTGCTCTATCTTATATACTATGTCCTCTGCGGCATGATGACACAGAAAGAAGGGCCGGCCGGACGCTGAACAAACACCAAGGCCAGGCTCTTAGACTTCCGGCCTCCACCACTGTAAGCTGATGTGCTTCTGTTCTTTACCTGGTTACAGAAAACAACTAAGACGCTCAAAATGCCAGTGATGTAGAGGAAGAAGCACCCCAGAATATTGGCACTCATACGTAAAGACAACTTCTGTTTGATCTTAAGGTACAGGCCACCAGCCTGCAATCATTGTTCCCCAAGGGAATACGTTAACCAAGTTAGTTGGCGAAGAGCTGTTTTATGAGTTACACATAAAGTACTTCTGTCTGATTCTTACTGCATATAGTACACAGTACATTAAATACTAAACAAAATAATTAAAAATGAGAGCAGAGAGAATTTATTTTAAAATCTAAAGAGTTATTTCATGTTTATTGTCATGACTCAATGTGATAGCTTACTTTAAATATGGAGGACCCTACTTGTTCTAGACTAACAATATTTCTGGAGTTAACATGATTCAACTAAAAAAGCCCATAATAATTTAAAAAATATTAATTAATTGAAAATTAGTTCTTCAAATAACAGTAGCATTGTAAGACATAGCATGAAATTAAAGAACTAAAAACATTTAATACAGGTATGTTATATGAAATTTGACAAGTAATATAAATACTATTTTTTCTTGATACAAAACATCTGACTTTACCTGAAAATAAGTAAAAAATGACTGTTTTCTTAAATATTTCAACTCCAACTTCTACTCCATAATGTAATATATAATTTGTTATGGCATCTAAAATTTTCTGTACTTCTTCATTCTTTTAAAAGACTTTTTAAAATATTTGCAATTATAAAATATTTACATTTTTTAAATGCAGGAAAACTTATGCACTGAATTGAAATCTCAATAGGATTTGTGGTAAGTCTGCAGGGAGTGCTGGTGCAAGAAGACTTTAAAGACCTCTTTTAGCAATATCTGCTTGTCCTTATAACACACAGCTTTTTTTAATGGCTCCTCTTGGACCCTAAAACGTCACCGTTGTTCTCTGGTTGATATACACTCTAAGATACCCTCAGGCAGAGTCATTTTGGGGTCTTCGCATGCTGAGCACACACTCCACCCCTGGGTAAGCCCAAGCCTCTGATATCCAGTGTTTTGCAGTGATACTGGCTCTTGTTCTTGACTTTCTGCTGAACTGATGCTCTGGGAAAACGATGGCTCAGCAGATTCTGCTGAAATGCTTGTTACTGCTCCTTTAGAGAATTAAAAATGGCAAAGACAGGATGCTAACCTGTTTAAGAAACAGACCAGTTTAGAAATTGTGTTAAATAACATCTTAATTTTGATGATATTAAAAGCACCCTTCATAATTAATGTACATTAATTCCATAATATTCAACCCAATTTCTCTTCTCTCTCCTTCTCAGAATTGGCTATTGCTTTGTGAGGGTATCTAAGGCAGTATTTCTGTTATACAAAAATTCCGAAGGTGTTCGGAAGGCAGACTCAGAAATCTGTGACTTCCAAAGCTTTCCAGACTCCCATGTTTTTCAGGCATAGCTCTGGATAACAGGTGCAGTGGTAAACCTCTAGCATTGGGATCTTGCCCAGGCAATGTCCTTTCGGTCTCTCTTCAGGCCTCTGCAACAATCACAGAATTGCCATTTCACTCCCAATGTGTGATGTACCAACCTGAGACTCATTTTCACCTGCACAACTTAGCAGGGAAAGATGCCCAAGTGTCTACAACTAAATGTAACAAAAGACATGTGCCACGTGGGGCCGGGGAGTTAGCTCAGTGGTTCCGGCGCCTGTCTTGCAAGCGCAAGGACCCGGGTTCGATTCCCCGGTAACCACATAATAATGCTGGGTGTGGAGACCCACGCCCAGCAGCAACCAGTACCACATACCACAGTGCCGGGCGTGGTGGCTCATGCCTGTAATCCCAGCACTCGGGAGGCAGAGGCAGGAGGATTGTGATGTGAGTTGGAGGCTGAGCTCAGGGCCAGCCTGAACCACAAAGCGAGACCCTGTCTCAAAAAACCTAAAAAAAAAAAAAAAAAAAAAGACATGTGCCACGTGTGGGTGCTGAGTTATGAAGGGCCCTCTGCACATGTTCATAATATATTGTGAACATATCTATTTCTTTTAGTATATTCTAAAAGCTTTCTTGTTTTGCTCTCAGAGTTAAGTTTGAAAGCATCTGGTATTAACTTTTATATAGTTTGTTAAGCAAATATCAATTTGGGTTTTTTTTTCCCCACATGATTTTCCAAATGTCCCAGAACAATTACCAGAAAATTTCCCATTTTCACTCCCAACACTGGAATGCTACATTGTTTTGTGAAGACGATAGTTAACCCAATTGACGAAACTGAGAGTACAAGAGCGCGCGGCTGGCCCAGCGGTCCCCTGGGCAGCTGCTTCCCCCTCCCCCCTCACAGACCTCGCACCGCAGGCGTGCACCAGGCCTCCACAACGCGGCAGAGGTGCCCGCCCATGGACCTTCAGTCACCTCCAGATGACTCAGAATAGCTGGTAAGATGCAAATGTTGTGGCAATAATTATCATCTTACATTGTTAGGGAGCACTTATAAGAAATAAAAGTCTAGATGTATTGATGTAAATTTTTAAGAAGTATTTTTATCTGTGGTGGTTCACTACTCAGAAATGGAACTGAATTCAGAGAGCCAACTGCAGTTTTTTAGGATAAAATACACAGTTTGTTTTAGACAAATGGAAGCGTGGTCTTACTCATCACAAAGCAGGGTCTGCGTCATGGGGGGTTACTTCGAGGCTCTTGGTTCTACTCCGCTTCTTACCGTCCCTGGATCGAAATTGCTGTCTCTTATTTTGGCAGCTTTAGAAAAAACCTGAGCTCAGTTGTGCTGTCTCACCTGATGCTTCTTCCAGGTTGTCTTAGATAGTCCTGGCCTTTTACGAAGTTTTATAACTAGCAGACCCACTTGCCATATTTTACTGAAAGCTAGACAAAACAAAGTGCAAAAAATAAAACTTATGCTTTTGGTTGGGAATTCATTAATTCTATAGATTGATCGACATATTTTTTTGATACAGGGTCTTGCTATATATACATTTTAGGGTGGCCTCAAACTCACTATTTAGCACAGGCTAGCCTTGAACTAATAGTGATGTTCCTGCCTCAGCCTCCCTAGTGCTAGGATTACAGGGATGTGCTACCATGTCTGACCTGATTGACATATTTAAAATATGGACTCATGACCATAGTATTGTTCTCCATTTACAGAGATCTTCTTTATCTCCTCTCGCTAATGTTTATAATTTTTGGGGTGGGGTCCTGAACATCTTCAGTTGGATTTATTCCCTGGCAGTAGAATATTTTTTGATAGTATTATAAATGGTATTTTAACTTTTTTAACTGCAAGGAAATGCAATGTTGATTATGCCCCAAACGAGGTTGGGAAGAGTTGACCCAACAATTGGCTTGTTTTGAGAAGCAAGTCTGGCCAAAGCCTACTTGCCAACGTCAGAGCAACTCACACTCAAATTCCATTTCCACAATTAAAACCTAACTATAAGGACAGTGTTCTAATTACAACCATATATTTTGTCTATTCTGTTCCTAATTTGGGATTTCTTTATCTTGTCCTTTATGAGTCTTGCTTACATTAATTTCCATAGAAATTTCAGAACTGTGCATCCTCCCACATAGTCCTGTCCTTGCATGTAGTTCGCCTTTAACCCAATTGATTACTAATAAAAATTAGCAGCTCAGACCAGCCAGAGCCCTTGTCAATTGCACTGCCATTGGTCATCCTGGCAGATGGCTTTCTGTCTTTCTTTTTTGTTGTTGTTTTTTTGATTTTTTTTTTCAGACAGGGTCTGCTTTGTAGTTCACGCTGGCCCTGAGCTCAGCCTCAGACTCACATCACAGCAATCCTCCTGCCTCTGCCTCCCGAGTCCTGAGATGACAGGCATGAGCCACCAGCCTCAGCACTGTGGTATGTGGTACTGATTGGTGGTGGGCATGAGTCTCCACGCCAGACATTGTTGTGTGTTGTTACCGGGGATAGAACCCAGGCCCTTGCACTTGTAAGACAGGTGTCAGAACCACTGAGCTAACTCCCTAGCCCTCCGTCTTATTTTTTATCGTTTGACTTTGGAGTTTAGTTTACTATCATTATCTCTCTGGAGGAAATCAAAACTAAATTTAACTATTTTAATAGCTCACTTCTTCAGACTGGAGCATTTATAAATTATCTCTGTGTCTAAATTTCTATTAAATCTTACCTGCCAAGCTCATTTGTTATTGTGCTTTTGGACTCTTGGATTTCTGTTTTGTTTATGTTTAAATAGGTAGTGCCTTTTTTAAGTTTTAAATTATCTGCTGAAATGTTTAAGTTCATCTTTTATCTTCTTGATTCTAGAAAACAGAGTAGCCTCATCATTTGTGTGATACTGTCTTGGAGCTTTTGCAGGTTGTGATGCTTATTACTTTGCTAGTTTTGGTTTCTGGCGCTGCGGCTCCTCACTCAGTGCACTCTATGTTAGTACTTGCTCAATAGTCTAAAGAAAAGAAGATTGTAAAAATAATTTGAGCCCTAAGGGTAATCTTCTCCGCAAAGATGACTTCTGTGTGCTGCTGCCATAGGAAGGTGAGGAGCAGTGGTCCAGGAAGAACGCAGGCCAGCTGCCGACTGGAGCTCGCTGGGCTGGGCCTGGCTCAGCGCAGGGCTGCACAGTGAGCTGGTTTCTCTGACCCTCGGGATACCAGACAGAAGCAACCCTGGGGGAAGGGGCTCCACCCCTGAGCAACACAAGCCAGGGCTACAAAACCTCGGACGCCCTCAGAGCTGTGACCCACTTCTCATTCACCTCTTCTGCTCTGGTAGACGCCGTGAGACCCAGCAGCCCAATTTCCACACTCGCCCCTCGAGGTTCTCAGTCACCCTCAGTCTAGGTATCGCTCATGCTCCCATTAGCTCCTCATCCTTGAGGTGATGTTTCTTTTGTTTGGTTGGGTTTTTTTGCTGTATTCAAGGCTCCGTTTAGTCCCCCATAACTCAATGCTCTTCATATCGAATAGGAAGTGGGGCGCAGTCTCGGCAATGGAACCTCAGAGTTGCTCTGGCCTTCAGTGATTCACTTACCAACTATGAACCTGTCCCTTCACTTTCAGAAAGGATTTGAGCAAAGTTTCTTGGGTCCGTCAGCTTCGGTTTCTACCCACGGATTTTAAGAGGAGCAATGCTTTAGTCAGCTTTTCATTATTTTGACAAATTCCAAAGACAATCAACACACAAAGAGGAAAGGGTTATTTTGGCTCACGGTTCCAGGCTGTGTTTTGGCCTCTGGGAAGGATTCTCGGTGACAATGGCAGCAAACCTGTGTCCCTGTGACTCATGAAGTGGCAGAACTGCTCCCATCGTGACTGGAAAGCAGAGAGGGGAGACTGAGGTTTTCCTATTCCTTCGAGGATGCACCCCAATGCTCTCAAGATTTTCCCCAGACTGTGCCCTTGAAGGACCGCCTCTGCTTCCCAGTAGCTCACGCTGAGAAGCAGAGCTTTCACATGTGGGTTTTGGGGAGACATCCCAGATTCCAACTACAGCACGGAGCCACAAGAGAGAGGTGACCGATCTGACAGTTGCTTTTGTTCCCCATAGAGCTGAAAGAGTCTGGAATATGGTCAGTACTCATAAGCATTTTAAGGAAAGCAAAGGGGAACAGAAATGGAAGGGAAGCTTGTAAGTGAGCAATTTGTTAAAGATTGAGGGTTTTGCTTTTTGTTTGTTTTTGGAGACAGGATCTTGCCATGTAGTTTAGTCTCGCATTCAATCCACTATATACCCAAGCTGGCCTTGAATTATGTGATAAGCCTCCTGCCTCAGCCTCTTGAGTGGTAGGATCGCAGGTGGCACCACCACACCCAGGTCTACAGTTCTGTTTTAATCTCTTTCATCTCCCATGACCATCAGAACTGTCAGGCCACCATGGCACGGTCTTGGCTTGTCTGAGTGCAGAGAGGAAGAAGAGGCCTGAGACCAGTCTGGCTGGCAGAATGTAGAGAAACTTTATTAGCTTGTGATGCTTGCCAGCCTTGTGGAAGCAAGAAAGTACAGAACGTCATGCCCCATTCAAAGAAGCACACGTGAAGAAAGTTTCCACCAGTACAGAAGTCCCTACCCATCTCCACACCACCAAAGGAAAGGATCCCACGAAAGGGTCCCTCTCCAGAGCAGCCAAACGATGGAAACCAGCCTGAGTCACAAAACACAGGAAGTTCACAGCGGGAACTCCGCACTTCCTCCTGGCTTCAGTTTCTCCTGCTGCTTTTCTCTTCGTAGTCTCCTTGCACCTTTGATCATCAGACACCCGCTCCTTGACTCTGGGACCTCACACAAGGTACCTGTCATACCCAAAGGATAACCACGGGCGCGGCTACGACTCGGTGGCTCTTTACCTGAAATGTGGAGATACCGGAGCGCTGTGACTGAACACGCACTCATCCTGCAGGACAAAAGCATCAAAGTGCAGGGCACAGCAAGTCAGCCTCGTCACCCAAGGCCCTGACCAGACAGTGGCTCTGTTCCGAGAGCACACCTGCTCTGTCCTTCCTCCCAGGCAGGGTGGAGACCTACTGTGGCTTCTGAAACGCTGGCCGTGAAATAAACAGCATGCTCCCATGTCACAAACACGGAAGAAAGGAATCAGCAGCTGCTGCAGGGGGTCCACTTATTTAAATGGTGCTTCATGACTTTCCTTATGTCAAATCAATATCACCTCTTCTTTTTGGCTTATTCTAATGCCAGATGGGGAGCAGTTTGACTTTGGAAAATGTCATGTCTTCTCATGGCTATCAGGAGACCTTTGCTGCTTCATACCTTACTGCACTGTCAAGGATCTGCACATCTGGTTGTTTTCCTTTTTAAAAAACTTGATGTATTGTTAAAGCAACCAGTGGGGTGTTTTGTTTTTTGTTTTTTGTTTTTTTCTCCCAACATGAGAAAGGAAAAGTAGATCCATATGCCAAAATACATGGCTGTAAAAGGCCAACAGAGATGAACTTACAAAAAAAATTAAAGATTTGTTTCTGGCTGACACTGGTAAAGATGAATGATCACTGCCGCCATTAATAGCTCAGGTGATAAGGCTGTAAGCTTGATTTTGTATTTCAGTTTTTCTGTTTTACGGAGAAGCATATCTGCCAATGAACAGGAATTCAGCCTCAGTATTTTCCTTCAAAATGAAGATGAAAGGCTGGTTGGCAAAGAAATTTACTTCCTGTGTCAACATGGTAAAGACAGCGATGCCTGCTGTAGCAGCTGCCGCCTCTGTACCCTCTTCATTCACTTCTATAAAGGACTTGTGGACAATTTTTGATATGCAAAGATCTCTGGCTCCTGATATGCCAGACAGATCAGCCTTGCTACTACTAAAGAGATCGTGCACCCCGAGGTGGGCAAGATGGCCGTTAAGATTGTAGCTTTCTTCCAGTTTGAATCTGGGCAGGTGGACGTTGACCTCAATGGTCTCCAGATTGTTGGTCCACTCACGCAGTTTTTCCACTGTCAGTTGTTTCTCAATCTGGAATTAGGATGAGACCAAAAGAAGTAAGCAATTTTACATAAGTGAAATAATAAGCACTCTTTAAATGTGTGGACTCACAATAACAATGGCTATTAGGTTTTCCACATGTTTTGTGCCAAAACAGATTCCATTTAGAAGGTTTTGATACTGTCTGGTAGTTAGCAAAATAGGAGAGAGCTATGTACCATGTCATCAAGTACAGGGACTCTGGTATTAGGTCTGTCACCTCTCCACCCACTGGCCCACATGCTTGTCCATTCATGCATCAGTCAGTTACCCACCCACCATCCACCCACCCACCCTTCCACCCATCCTTAGCCCTCCATCCTCTACCCATTCAGGGCTCCCCAGCCCTTACCACAGTAGGTTACTGTGATAGGCCAGGCCAGCTTTCACTACCCTAGTTCGTTGAGTGATGTGAAGGAAAATTTAAAAGGCTTCTGTTTGTTTTGAAACCCAGTGAAACATTGGTAGTTGTTCATCTCACTGTAGCTGAGGTAACCTCTAAACACTTTATCTGTGAAGTAAAACTCTAAATGACAGATATGTACTAGACTTCGTTCTTCATTTCAGACAGGGATAATAATTGCACCTGCCTTATCACATCTCTTGAACATTAAATGAAGTGATGTACAAAATGCTTGGCACATGGTAAGCACTACATAAATATCAGGTATTATCATTGTGGTAACTATTGTTACTTTTGGACTAGAACAGAACCTTCATTTCATTGTTCTACTGAGTTGATACCTCCTTACATGAAATGGGACATTTTCACTTTGCCATGAGAGAAACGACTAAAACAAAAATACAACTGGAAGAAGGAACACATGGATGCTAGTGCATACATTAATACGCAATGATTAACATTAAAGCCCTTCCTGATAGCAAGTTTGTCTAGGATAAAAGAAAGGCCACTCCACAGCGAGGATGACTAAAGGAAAACTACGGCTCTTACAATTTTGCCTTGGTTTGACGCTGGCATTAGGTACTCTAGCTTTTAAACTACACATCATGGAAAAAAAATACAAAATTAGGAAACAGGTGCTGATGCTGCCTTGGTACATCATTCTCTGCATGCCACATGCTTGTCAGAAATTCAATTCCTATGAATTGTGGTAAGAATGAACAGTATAATATGTGAGACTAACATATTTGGAATTTTAAAATCTTTCCTCAGTAAAATAATACTTGTTGAACTATATCTTCCTTTAATGTTAATCCACAATCCTTTCCATGAGCTGCCGTTATCCAATGTTACATTTCATTTAAATCTTCAAAAGTTCCTCATCTTAACTATGCACTGAAAGTACATTTTAAAAATACAAACTTAAAGCTCTGGGAGAGGGGCTCAGCTCAGTGGTAGAGCACTTGCCTAGCATGCACAAAGGCCCGGGTTTGATCTGCAGCACCACAAAATAATGATAACAGTTAGTATTATCTACCATGCAACATACAGAAAAAAAAAAAAAAAACGAATCACAAAGCTAGAGCATCAGTACCTCCTCCAGACCTGTGGTGTCATCCTGGATGTCATCCGGCAGCAGAATAATCATGCTGACCTTGTGGCCTTGATAAGGCAGCTCCAGCACATGGCACTTAAGGTCCTCAACATAGCCATATGGAAATCTTGCCTTCTGATACATCATCTTCACCATTTTTGTGTCCTTCTGAATAGTTGAAAAAAGATCACTTAAATTATTCTTTCACATGGATTTAGAGCAGAGTAATTTTGAGCTGGGGGTGTAACTCGATGATACGGCATATGTTTAGCATGGGAGGGTCTGGATTCCTGACCGCAGAAGGAGGAAGAGGAGAAAAGAAAGAAGAAAGAGAAGAAGAAAAAGAAGGGGAAGAGGAGAAGAGGAGGTCGAGGGGAGAAGAAGGAGGAGGGAAAGACAAGAGGAAGAAGAGGCCAGGGCGGCAGGGGGAGGGGAAGCGTGATTTCGGGCGGTGGCCTTGCCTTACCTTATTCAGCCTGAACGGCACGTCAGTTGTGTCACGTTTCAGGAACCTCTCCTGCCACATCCCCTTGAAGTAGATGGCGTTCACTAACACGAGCTTACTCGTGTCATCAAGCACTCCTGGAGCCAACAGTTCTGGGATTTTTCCTGAAAAGACAAGGTGAATGTTTTCAAAGCTCCACGCTGGAATTCCAGACAATGTAGCAGCACTGAAATGAGGTCCGGCGTAGACTTTCAATCTGATCTCCCTTTATAACACTGGGTTAAAGATAGGAAACCCCCAGAGGGATGTTTCTGACTTATAAACAAATCTGTGAGGCAGACCAGACCGGGATGAATATAAGCCACCCCGAGGCGAAGACACTTCAGGCAAGCTGCTGTGGCGCCTGAGAGCGCAGCTGGCTGGCAGGGCACTGCCCCGCACGTGCAGGGCCCTGGGTTCCGTCCCCAGTGCTGTAAAAGAACCAGAGAAGCCGTGAAAACAAGCCACACGTGCTCAAAGGAGAAAAGCAGAATTCTCCTTCCCTGGATAATGGAAGAGCAATGAGCATTATATTGTGAATGGCCACTGTTATGACTAGTGTCCCTCAAAGCCTCATGCAGCCATGGCTGAGGGCTTTGTCTGTGAGTCTAGAGGACATAGTGCTGGCACGAAGGGTGCAGTTACGAAGCAATCCCCTGAGTGGTTTAGTACCGCCCTAAGCCAGGTAGCCCAGATAGAATATAAAGGGGCAGAAAGAAGAGGTCTTGGCCACTTGTTCGCTGTCTTCTGCCTGGCAAGAACTGCTTCTGCGATGCCCCTCTGCCACGCCACTCTGCCTGGGAACCATCGATGATGCACTGAAACCTCTGAAAAATGCTAGCCAAAATAAATCTTTCTTCCTTTAACCTCAGGTGTTGAGTATTTTGTCTCAGCAATGAGAAAAGTAAGGCAGTCATTTGCTTACAGGAAAAAAAAAATTCCTCTAAGGAAATGGTTTGGGTTACTCATAAGTGAGTCACTTCTTCACATCTGCCCAGCAGATGCAAAACGATTACAAAAACAGCTTTAACGGATAACCAGAAGACAGCAGTCTCTCCTGCCCCAAAGGCTCCTCTGTAACCACATGCGCTACCCAGGACACACCCTGCAGTGTGGGCAAGTGTCGTCTCCACGGGTCGGCTCGCATGGCAGCTGTGTGAGAGGCCAGAGGGCGAGGTGGGCAACCTGCCCCTGACAGTGAGTGGGTCCTGCCCACCACATGGGGTTTACTGGACAAGACGTTGGCAGAGAACATGACTGCAGCAGTGGGTGAATTCTGATTTCATGTAGCCCGTGAAATTCTATATCCTGTATTTCTACTTGGGCAGGCACTTATATTCCTTTATTCTGCATTAGCATCAGTTCAAATTTTAAAATATACTTTGGCAGAACTTAGGCGAAGAAGGTTATGGTATCTCTGTGCCCCTTTCATGAATAGGGCAGGGCTCACACTGGGGTCAACACTGGGGGTGAATGTGCACAGGTCGGGGGTGGGAGGCTGGGAGAAGTGGGAATAGGATGGGGGTGGGAAGTGCACAGAGGAAAGGACCTGTGCCTCAGGTGCCTGCCAAGGCTTGGGTCAGTGTCCCTAAAGGCGCCTGGATTGGCCCACATCCATGTCACTCATGGGAAGAGGTGGAGCTCAAAGGGATGGCGTGGTAGGAGATATCTAGGTGAGTGGGGCATGACCTTGAAGAGGACGGTAGGACATCTGAGTCTTCCTCCGTCTTGTCTCTTCTCTCTCTTCATACCTAGCAATGATATGAAGGGTCCCCCACCCACCATGATCATCCACTTCTGATGCCACAGACCCAAATCAACAGGGCAACTGAATAGGGACTGTAATTTCTAAACTGTAAGTCAAAATAAAGCTTTTTACTCCATAAGCCGATTATCTCCAGTGTGTGTTACAGTCCCGGAAGGCTGACTGGTGCAGGTCCCAGATGCCCAGCCTCTCACCTTCTGTCTGTTCTTTGACCCACTTGTTTATTTGCTTTCTTGTGTTCTCGTTGTCCTCCTGAAAATCCACACCAACCATTTCTGCGCCATACATCTTCTTAGTTGATGCCAAGAACTCCTATGAAAAACAGAAAGTGGCATGAGCAACTCCTAGAGTGTTTTTCTAAAACCATGAAAAGTAACAGAAATTACCCTAAAGGTGTCATTCAGTTGTAACACAATTGAAAACTGTGATCCAGAACATACAGCATTAAAGCCACTCTCCTGACTGTCTTTAGGGTACAGTTCAGTCACAGTAAGCTTCACTTTTACACTTTGCAGACTACAGAAAGTATCCCAACTCTTTTTGAACACTGGACTCACAGACCGCACTTGGAAATGAGTCATAAGATTCACCCTGGCTTTAACAAAACGTCCACGACTTCAGGCACAGGGTCACAGCCTGTAATCCCAGCCGTAAGGAAGCTGAGGCAAGAGGATGGCAAGTTGAAGGCCAGTCTCCGCAACTTAGTGAAACCCTGTCTAAAAATAAAAAGTTTTCAAAGGGGCCAAGAAAGTCGCTCAGTAGTCGAGCACTTGCTCAGCATGCACAAGGTCCACGTTCCGCCTCCAGCAGGGCAAAGAGACAACAAAACAATCCATGAGTCCTGTTACTCTAAAGACCATGAACAAAACCGCCCCCGATGAATGGGCATGCAGTCCGCCATATGCTTCCATTCTGTATTATTTTTATGAATATTAAAAAATATTAAAATTAACTTCTACAAATCCACACTATTTGGTAGAGTTTTACACATATGAAGTGCTAAGTACTTACAGCAAGGAACTCATAGGTTTTCTGTCCATATAATCTGTTGGCAAGTTTCAAAGTATAGGAAGTTTCGCGTTTGTTCAGTTTTGTGTTCAGGCTCTGAAAACTTGAATGAACATCTTTAACCATATCAAAGTGAAGAGCCTAAAATAGAGAACATAGTTTCTACAATCATTGTTTTTGAAATTATAAAGTAATCCCTTGGTATTTGCCTCTACCAAATTAAATTACTGTGTTTTTATTTCTAAGTATTGATTCCTAGCTCCAAAGCAGTATTATTTTGTCACTGAAGAAGAAATATTAGGGAATCCAGAATTCATGGCTTAATGAGACATGTAAATTGTAACATGAGAAACTGCATTTAGTTATAATTATAGCTTCAAAAATGTAAGTCAACACATTAACCACTTCATTTGTGGAATCATAATTATATATCCACTTCTTTCCCCAGAAATCAAAAATAGTCTGTTCAGGTTTATATTCTGTATGTATATAATTTTATTGAAATGTCTCATAAATGAACAGTAAAGAATAAAATCATCTTTTACGCTGGACCACAAAGATACTACAGACAGAACTCTTTCTTTGCTTGCCCTATCAACATCAATAATTCATTATTTAAAATAATGCCTTCCAGGCGAGCATTCTGGCGGAAGCTGAATTCCCTGCGTGTCAGTTATGAGCCAAGAGGCCCATCACGGTTTTATGAGGCGTGGGCTGCTTCCTGCTTTGCAGATACAGGAAACAAAAGCACCCAGTGTACAAAGTCCACGTCTCCCAGAGATAGGGAATGTTTGCGATGTTGCTATGATCTACCCGCGTTAATAAAAACGGGGCGGGAGAAAAAACCTTAGGACTCTTCTCTGTTCAATAATAAGCTCGCTGGAAAGCCTCCAATAGGAGTTGCTACGAGCTTGCAAGAAGCAACTAAAAGCACCTTTGGTTAAAAACAAGTGGATTTTCTCCAAAACCGTCAACGCTTTTCGCATTGCATCTGAGTAGCGAGCATTGCAGCTCAAGAAGCTCCTTGAACTTGAAGCCAGGGCGGCACCTTCCTGAGGAGCAGGTGTCGCAAAATGTGGCGGGAATGTAGTAAAAGCCTCCATTGTTGCTGCCCCTTCCTTGGCCACCAGAGAAAGCCACTGTCCTCTCTGCGAGTCGCAGACGTGCCTGCCCCAGGACCCCTGAGGAGGACAAGAAGGCCCAGCCGCCCCTGCTGATCCTGCTTCCAAGCTGCGAGGCCTCCTGCTGCCCCCTCGCAGGGACCTCCTCCCTCCAGCTGTACGAATAGAGGCATAGCATCCAGGGAGACCGAACCCCACAGTAGGCTTCACTCTTGTCCCTGCTGAGAGGCAGCGCCACCACTGTCCCCACTGTGCACCTTCCCCTCGCTCGGACCCTTACACTCAAAGACGGTGCTACAAAGCAGACATCCGCGTGAGTGCAGCAGTCACAGAGCAAAGCGAACTGGAAGCAGCAGCCGGGCGCTGGGGCGTTCAGGAGGCGGTGGGGGGCTGCCTGGGGCGGAAGCAGCTCCTGCAGGCCCTGCGGGCTTGGTTCACTGCTCTACCTCAACTAAACAAGAACCAGTGGCTGGCGCATAGTAGGTGCTCAGGGAAGCCTGCCACCAGCAAGCCTGCAGGCACATGGACCTTGCGGCCTTTCTCAGCGCCTGAGCTCTCTGCAGAGTCGTGGGGCACAACCAGGCACCCGGCAAGAGCTCCCAGGCCGACGCGCCTTAGCGGGGAGCCGGCAAGGAGGGGCCGCTTCTGCTGACCTTGGAGAGCTGCGCTGCGGTGTCGCCCCGGGTGCCCAGGAAGATCATGCCCATGGCCGAGGAGATGCTGTAGGGCGAGAGGAAGACGTTTCCGGTGCGGTTCTCTTTACACAGGCAGAGGAAGATGTCCAAGGCGAAAGCGGCGTTGGCTGTGCTCAGCAGCTCCATGGCGAAAGCTGCGACACAGACAGAGCTCAGGAGACGCCCGCCCACGCCGGCTTTCCCTGCCTCTCCCTCCTTCGGTGCCAGCCCCTGGCACACCCTGGGCTTGCACTTCACCCCCTCTTTTTTCCAAGAGGGTGAGAGGGCTCTCCTGGGGTCACACAGGTGGGGCTGGACCTGTTGGTTGCCTTGCCACGGCACCCAGGCCTCCAAAGTTTGGAAGCAAACTCGGTTCTGTCCCTTTGGTCCCAGACACTCATTCAGCTAAACACGGGATGGGCGCCTACGTCCACCTGAAACGGCATATCCACTAGAAAATCAGAGCAACCCACTGCACCAGAAAACCCTGGCGACCCACTGTGCGATCGCTAAATCCCAGCAGGGGTAGAGTTGTGATTAACACAGCTGTTTTCCTTTTGGGGACTCAGGTGAGGCCCCCCGAAGCTCCAGGCTCCAGTGTTGGAGGCGGCAGGAGGCCCAGAGGGAGTCGCGGGCATGAGTGTCCTTTGCCCTGGCACAGACGGCCCCGCGGGCATCTGTTCCCGCGCTTGGGTTTCCGGGAGCAGGGCCCCGGCTGCCGGGCTGCGTGCCAACCGGAGGCCGCAGAGCGATCCGCCGAGGAGCGGCGCGGGGGGGCGGCGGGGCGGCGGGGCGCTGCGGGCCGGCGTCCTGCCCCGGGCCCCCGGCGTCCTGCCCCCGGGCCCCAGGCGTCCTGCCCCGGGCCCCCGGCGCGCCCCGAGCCTTACCGACTGCTCTGCTGGGGCGCGGCCGAGGGAGACCGCGAGGCGCCGCGGGCGGGCGCCCTTTATAGTGGTGGGGCGAGCCGAGGGAGTGTCGGCCCGGCGGGCGCGGCCCGGGACTCGGACTCCCGCCGCCCCGGCTGCGGAAGAGGTTTCCGAGTCTCGGCGCGGCGCCCCCTGCTGGCCTGACCTGGCCGGGCCTGGCGGCGGCCGGGCTGTGACCCAGCGCGGCTTCTCCCGCCTGTGCGCGGCGAGGTGACCCGCGTGGCCTCTCGGAGCGCACCGTGTCCCTCTGAATCCTACCTGTGTGTGTCAGGACGGGAAGCCAATCTGGGACTATGGCGGAGGAGAGAGAGGGGCGTCCAGGATAAGGCGAAACAAGCGCTCCAAACAGCATTGACGTCGCGCTTGCAGGTGGCAAAGTGGGCTCAGCCTGGCACCGCCGCCGCCCACCTGCACGAACAAACTGTCTCCTGCCAATTCCGCTGACATTCTGAACAGTCCTAGATCACCCAGTTAAAATGATTAGGGTTGCACTGGCCTGGCACGAACTTCTCCTAAGGTGCTTGTTTCCCCTTTAACAGTCCAGATAGGTCATTTCACCAAGACTGAACAGCGCGCTTCCCCCGCCTGTGTTCCCAGAGCTCTGCTTTCTTGCAAATCTCAAGAAAAAGGGAAACTTCTACTGTGTGAAAGGGCCAGGGGACTTTAATTTTTTTTTAACTTTTAAGAACTTGTTTCTAAAAATGAGAATTAAGTTGTGTCTTATACTGGTACAAATCCCCATTATGGAGTGCAATCATGATGTGTATATTTTCAGGTGACTTGCTCTGTTCCAGCGGTGCCCAGCCCTCCCACCACTGTGTGTTAGAAGTGCACAGCGTGCTCGATCTTCGTGGCTCACAGCTCTTGGGGAGTTGTTTCAGCATGAATCACACTGCATATCTTGCCTGCTGATTGATTTGGATACTGCAGCAAGTATTTATTATAATTATTATAGTTATCATATTTATCTTAAGTATCAATCCCAGTGGGCATTGCCTCGGTGGCGCCTGGCCCAAGGCCATCTCAGGCATCCTTTGAAATCCAGGAATTAGCCACACATTTCCGGTCCACACCCTCTGCTCCCCTGCAGAGATGGTGGGTGCCACCCAGTTTTAAATGCTGCACCAGAGCATAGGCAGCACGGTCGAGGTCCCGGGGCACCCCGCGCAGCGTGGCACCCTGGGTGGCTCCGTGGAAACTCTTCTGGCCATCAGGCCTCGGCTTTCTGGGCCTGTGGTGGGAGTGGCCGCGCTGGTTCTTCTGCTGCCTCAGTGGCGTCCCTCTGTCCTCCAGTCACACTCACCTCTTGGTCCAGTGTTCGTGTTGGCTGTACTCTCAGGGATGTCTCTCTTTTTTTCTGGATTTGCCTATTGCTTAGGAGCTTTAAAAATATTTTTTATTGTGGAAGAAATAGGTACATTTTATATACATATGAATGGAGATGTCACACAGCGCACAGAAGGCACACGCTGAGCCACTGGCATGACTTAGTGCTGGACTTTTCCACCTAATATTTTCAGGCCATGGTTGACCACAGGTCACTGAAACCACCAAACACAGGTGCTGGTGAATTTCTGTTATCGCTCCGCCCTGAGCTCCAGAATGAGATAAACTCTCAGACTTGTCTTGCCCCTCGAACAAGCTGGCTACCCAGAACCCTCAGAAACATCTTGAGGTTTGTCTCCTTCACTCCTCAAAAGCAATTTTGAATGAGTTTATTTTTCCATTCAGTTTAAGAAACTATTGTCAAGTGAATTTTGACACTTTAAATAAAGTTGGAGCTTAGTGGGGTTATAAGTCTCAGTACAAAGTTTTATAAAAATCTTAAATGTGATTTTTAATAATTTTTGTGATTTTACTGTCTAGATAATATTTTATTTTAGATAATCAAAATATAAACAACATTTACAACTACCCATGAGCAGTGGAGGAATTAGAAGCATTTTAAACTGGAAAGGGCTGAGTGAGAGCTGGTACACAGCCAGAATCCCCACACTTGGGAGGCCAAGGCAGGAGGATCACCATGAGTTCAAGACCAGCCAGAGCCATAAAGTGAGCCCCTGCCTCAAAACAAAAACAAAATCAATAAGCTGAAAAACTCAAGGCGAACTCTGGTGGCGCGTGAAGTCGTGTGAGTCACTTCCTGTTGTGCCTTATAGTTAGCAGTCCCGGGCCTGAGCTCTTCTCCCTGGGGCTCTGCTCTGGCCCATATTTACTATAATTATAGGAAAATAACTTGATATTTGCTGAAGTGATTGTTGAACTGTTTTTCTTCTTTCTTGCAGTGCAGGGCTTCACATGAGCTAGGTAAGCGCTCTTTATGGAGCCACACCCGAAGCCCTCTTCCCTGTTCTCAGTTATTTATTTTCCACGTGTTAAAATAAGAGGAAAACACTATCACTCTGCAGATAATTAGGATTAGGGTGAAACTGACGCTGGACACTTCGGGAACCTCAGCTATGCTGTAACAACATGAGCCCAGGGAAGTCTGAAGTCACTTACATTTTCCCTTCTCAGGCAGCACGAGTGATCAAAGTCACAGACGCAGAAAAGATAATCCTGAGGGATGCTTCATAGTCCTGTTAGTCTCCATCTGCTAATAAAACAGCCACTCAGCTGTCACCCAGCTCAGTCCACCAGGGGGCAGGCTTTCCCCACTTTGAGCCGAGCACCGGCCTTGGCAGTGCCAGCAGAAGGCCAGGCCCTTCAGTACAATTTCTTTCTTATTCAGTTAAACCTGACCCTTACCACAGTAGCTGAAGTGCTATCATTAAGTTTATCTTGAAAATATGCATGGGGTTATGATTTTCCTTCTCCTTTCCCCTCCCATCTCGGGAGATTTCTCCCACAGCTCTATCCAGAACACTGACAGCTCCCGCCCTCGGCCTGCTGGCGGCGCTGTCCCTCTTTTTGTGTGCTTCTCTGGTACCTGGGTATCTCCTCCCAGCCCACATTACTTCTTCTCTGTTTTATACCAAGGTCGTCATTAGAAATCGATCGTGGCCCTCAAGCATGACATCGAGAGGAGGGGCTTTGAGCCCGTCGCCCACGGCCACATCCCACTAGCAGGGACATGCTAGGCACGTCGGGATGTTTAGCGAATTCTGTTGAACACTAGTGAAAGTTTAGCCCAGAGCAAACCAAGCCTGGTGAACACATGATGTGACGTTGCTCATCTGAATCTCTTGACACAGTAAGTGGAAATAATTTCAAACCAAATCTCTGGAGAACTCAGGTCCGAGTGGAAGCAGAGCCCAGGCCGGAGACTGCTAACTGTAAGGCACAACAGGAAATGACTCGCACGGCTTCACGCGCCACCAAAGTCCACCTTGAGAATTCAGCACTCAGAAAGGCTCTCAGGAAGCCTCTTACTCTTACTGTGAGACCAAAAGAAACCACAGAAGACGGCACTAAGGTACAGAAGAGTGAGTGGGGACGGACGTGGTCTGCAGGTGACCGGCTGGGGGAGGAGCTCGCTCCGGGTGAGCCGCGGGCTCTGCCTTGGTGGCCCTGCCTTACCTCCAGTTCTGCCTCACACCTGAAGTGTCCCGAGGACCTCTCGTTTGCAGACAGGGACCGGCTGGAGAGGGCTGGCTGCTGGGGTGTGACCTCGAGGGATGTGACTAGACCCTGGTCCATCTCTCCCCTCTTCTTGGCCACAAGGACACGAGAAGCTTTTCCTCCTCCTCCTTGCCCCTCCACCATGCCTTGGAGCCCGCTGACCTTCGACTAACACTGTGACCCCAATCAACCTCTCATCCTCTGAGTGGCAGGTGTGGGGTATTTTGTCCCAGAGATAAGGAAATGACGAAGAAGCTTCTCACAACTCTGACAGAGATGAAAGGGCACAAAGAATGTGTTTGCAGCCAGGCCTCGTGTCCTGGGTAGCAAAATCAAGACTCAGAATAATGCTACTAGCCAACATGTGACCTCACACCAACAAGAAGAAATGGAATAGAGAGAACAGAACATGCTAAATTTAGATTCAGAAAGAAAGTCAATTTTACAAACACCGGAAGTGAAAGGCCTATTTTAGTACTGGGTCATGTGCAAAACATTAAGATTTACCTGACAGGAACTCTATTTTCACCAGTATGGCTCGAGGGGCGTCACAGTAATGGCAGCCGGGAGCCTCATCCCACGGTGGGCGGGTCTCACTGCACAAGCTCTGGCCTGGCCTGTTTAGAGAACGACTCCAGATGTGAGAGCCACAGCGGGAGATGTGGGTGACTCTCTGGGGAGAGCTGGATGGGTTTAACTGAAAGAAAATAAAACTCTGAAATGGGCAGAGAAGAAATCGCTGTGGAGGTTGTACCAGTCAGCCTTTGGTCACTGAGACATTCTGTCTCTGACACAGAACTTACAGGAGGAAAAGTCTGTGCTGCCTCAGGGTTTCAGAGGGTTCAGTCCATGGTCAGCTGGCTCCAAGGCGAAGTACCGCAGCAGAGGAAGCTGCTTACCTCGCAGCACCCAGAAGCAGGAAACAAGGGAAGAGCCTGCGATGAAGTAGCCAGGAACTGGACATGGCCCTCACATTCTCTTCCTCCCGACTCACGCAAGCACGTTCGTAAGGGAGAGAGCTTTACTGATCTCACGTGGGTCATAGCCAAGCTGCAGAGGGACATCCAAGCGGGAGCCACGTTAATCCAATGTTCAGCCACTGAACTGAGTGGGAGAAAGGGGAAAGCAGGAGACAACAGGAGCCGTGTTCCTCGGGTCCTCGCAAGTTACAGCTCTGCCGATGCGTTCAGTTGGTTTTGCACTGCTTGAAGTCACCAGCATAAAAAGTATTTAACATTGCTTCATCCACCTTTAGATCTGCCATACTTACCTGCAGATGCACATTACACAACACAGTGTCTCTTTCTCCACCCAGGAGCACTGAACGGGACAGTCGCTAACCCCTAGGCCCCGCCATGGGGTGTTCAATGGAAGATTCATCCCGTCTGCTTCATTTTCAGTCTCACACGAAAACCAATGATTTTTTCTTGCTTTCACAGTAACAAACTTAAGTAGACACAAAGTACAAATGATAACCAGTGAAATATCAGGGTATTCAACTGTGTTTGAGATTCAATATTATGAGTGATCTCTATCAAACTTCAGAAGTTCCCTTCAGTCATCGTGAGATAGCATAACAATGACTCACTTAATGGCAGCACATCCCCATAGCCACTTCCGCTGATTTCAGGGCAGCTTCGTTATCAGGGAGGGTGACTAGGCACTGGTGGTGTGTGACCTTCAGCTACAAGCCAGAGTCATAATTACTGCTCTCACCTGATCTTTATCTTGGGGAGTTTTAGCACAGCAGTCAGAAAAGGACACGCTCTGTGCCGCAAATTTTTGTGCCAAGTCTACGGCATTTAAATGAGATTTCTCAAGTCATATTTATTTCCAGTAAGGATATATGGTGTGCCATTGCCTAGCAAATGTGTGCATTCTTCTGTCTAACACGTGGGCTCTGAAAACCCGCCATGTTGGTCATGCCATGCAAGAAGACCACACTGTGCATACTTCCTAGAGGTACTACACCTTGCTTTTTCCAAACTGCTTTTGCCATGCTGTATCACATAACTGGATCCTGATGTATTCCCCTGCAGTCTCTACTGCTCCGTTTGGGAAATCCACTTGGGTGATAGGGTGGGGGAAGGATTCAGTGTAGCGATGGGTCAGGCGAGTCTTCTCACACGGGAGTTACTGATCACAGAGGACTTAAAGTCGTGAGAGCAGCTGGAAGGCAGACACCCTGGGCTCTGCCCTCACAGAGCTGGACATGAAGCCGGCCTCCTCCAGCCATTTGCTAAGCATACATGCATCCATCTCCTGTGTGTGAGAGAGTTGTATGCTTTTATAACTTAGCTTCTCTGAGAACAACCCTAACAGAGGTCTTGTTGAGAAGAAGATGGTTGCTGGAGTGGAGGTGGAGTTTGCCAAAGTCCTCAAAGGGAAAGCTCACGAAGTCAAAGGCGTAGCCAGTGTGTGCATTCAACAAGGCTGGCCCTAAACGAAGGTGTAGTGACATATGTCTGTGATTTGAGCCATCTGAAGCTGAGGCAGGAAAGTAGCAAGTTCCAGTCCAGCTCAGGCAACCTTATAACTTAGCAAGACCTTGTCTCAAAATAAAGATAAAGATAGGGCTAGGGTGCAGCTCTGTGGGAAGGCTGTGGGGTCAAGTCCCTGGTACTGAAAACCAAAACCGACCACCAACAACTAGAAGGCAGTGCTGTCAGCTAGAGAATGGTGTTTCTAACACTGAGAGGAACAAGCAGGGACTAGAAGGTACATGCTGTGGGCTGGGTGAGCTGGGGAACAAAGCACAGGCGTTCTGAAGTTGGAAACACAGGAGGAACGTACAGGCGCAAGCAGGAGTGACAAGGGAAATAAGGGCAAACATCAACCACAAAGCACAGTTAGTTGCTGGCCAAAACAGGGGCACGGTCAGTGATGACAGAAATGGGGGCTGAAGTTCTTGCCTTGAGCGTGGCCTCCAACTATCTTCCATGGCCTCTCCTTATTCTGACCTTCCTGTAGTGCCATGGCCTCTAATATTTTTCTCCTGGTTGAACAGGGTTTATGAACCTAGGGGCCCCCGGGAATGAGGGGCCCTTCCCCTCTTCTCCTCATATTCTGGGCATGTCTATCAACATGAATATTGCTCTCAACTTTGGCCATCTGACCACAAACTCCTGTCCCCCACCGTAACCCACCCCAACTGGGTTCCTTCGCTCCCAGTCCGTGCACTTAGTTATCAAATTACTAAGGTCAATTTTATCAAGACTCTGGGCATACCGGAGAATCTCACAGACGTCTCCACTCTTTGCCAGATAAGAAATATCATCCAGCAAAAGCCCATCAAATGCCCCACAGTT
>PVIR01018132.1:0-33758 GCA_004026965.1 Petromus typicus
GGACATACCTTGAGGATATCCTCATAAGTGAAATAAATAGGTCACAGATAGGTACCTATCGCATCTTTTCTCTGGTATGAGAAAATGAAGATGTAAATGAGTCCTAGCATTGTATGTTATATATTGTGAAATAGAAAATGCTCAATGTAAAATAAGGTGAAAGGGGACAATGTTGAGATTGTAACAAAAAAGTAAGGAATCAAATTTTATATATATGGGTGGGTGGTAGGGTGGGTGGGGCTATGGAAAAAAATGAGAATTAAGTTGTTTCTTATACTGGTACAAATCCCCATTATGGAGTGCAATCATGATGTGTATATTTAATGTACCAATAAAGATAATTTAAAAAAAAACAATACAAGAACATCATGGCTTAAGGTGATTTTTAATCAACTGATGGAAAAACAAAAGTGAAGTTTTTTCTGTATTATACATAATACATATACATTTATATACTATAAAAAAACTTTTAAAATTTGAAACTTTAAAAAATTCTATAAATTATGTTTAGTTCACGGTATCACGATGTTTCAGTCATCGGTCTTTGTCAGTGCCCATGCAAAACCCAAACAGTATTCCCAAGCTTGATTTGGGACTTACCTCTCTCTTAAGGAATGATTTGAGTGCAGAGAAAATATTGACAGGAAAATTAATGTTTAACTAGACTTGAGTTCTCTACTCTAGAAAATCACTCTGTGAAGCTGGGATTGCTTTAACCATAATTCAGTGCTTTGTAGAAGAAAGTCAAGTGCTGTGCCTCTTGTGGAAGAGATTCTGGGTGCAGAGTGCCTCAGGTTCACCACCATTAATATGAAACATGGTGGCATCAGGTGGGTGATACAAAATGCAAAACTATGCAGTTTCCTGGTATTGTTACAGTGACCATGTATTGTAACTTATGAAGGAGGAAAGATAAAACTAGTATTGGTTCTAAAGGAGTAAAAGGAAACACTTGAGAAAGTGCCATATCTCTCTATGACAAAATATGTTAAAAATACCTATCACGGGCCGGGGAGTTAGCTCAGTGGTTCTGGCACCTGTCTTGCAAGCGCAAGGGCCAGGGTTCGATTCCCTGGTAACCACATAACAATACTGGGCGTGGAGACTCACCCCAGCAGCAACCAGTACCACATACCACAGTGCCGGGCGTGGTGGCTCACACGTGTAATCCCAGCACTCGGGAGGCAGAGGCAGGAGGATTGCTGTGATGTGAATTTGAGGCTGAGCTCAGGGCCAACCTGAACCACAAAGCGAGACCCTGTCTCAAAAAACCTTAAAAACAAAAACAAAAACAAAAAAAACTATCACTTCTCCAAAAGCTAGCACTGTACTTGGAAACACACTAATTTTATTGATGAAAGATTGTTGCTGTAACAATTCCCTCCAGTGCTTTCATGTATTTTTTTCCTGAGTGATCCTCAGTTTCAGCCTGGAGAAGGTTTCCTGACAATAAAACCTTGGAAAGCTTATACTAAATACCTTTTTGGTCCTCTCATTGCATTAGAAAGTGGAGCAAGGCATTCGCCAAAGATGACAAGTTATCAACAGGACATCTTCTACTTCTTGAATTCAATTACTATCCAGGGAGCATTATATACATATATATATATATATATATATATATATATATATATATATATATATATATATATATGGCATGTGATCAGTCTGTTTGCCAATCTCACAGATAACTCAATTTCCAGTAATATATAAGGTCAACTTCTGTGAACACCTTATTCAAGATATTTGTTAATTGAAGCTGGTCATAAGTGGTAGTACTCAATTCTGCAGGGTCTGGAGGTAAAATGCTTCATTAAATTTTTCTTTATCTAACCAATAATAATGTGATGATTAATTCAGGCTCTGATCTAACCTAATTATTCCAAATTGCATCAGAACATCACATTGTATCCCACAAATGCAGGCAATTATGATTTGTCAATTAAAATATTAATGCAAACTTTAAAAATGCAGGGAGAAAGCTCCCCACTAGTGTGTGTATTCCATGTAGAGCAACATTTCCAACATCTAGTTTTTTATTTTAGCCCTGCAAGCTACCTTTCATTCTTCCAGATCTTCTTCCTTCTAATACAAAATATCTGCTACAGACTCTTGTGCTTCTTTATGTGTACTCCATATTCACATGTTGAAGCCCTAGCTGCTAACATGTTGGTACATGAAAACTAGACCCTTGTGAGATAATGAGACATAAATTAGTTTGTGAGGATGGAGCCCACCTGATCAAATTAGTGCCCTCTTTAGAAGCAATAAAAGACAGCTTAATTTGTCTCCTTCCACGGGAAGACACAATGGGAAAGTAATAATCTACAAGCCACGAAGAGAGCCCTCACCAGAAACCAATCACACTGGCCTACAGAACTGTAAGAAAATGAATATTTCTTGTTTAAGCCATTCAATATATGAGTTTTTGTTATAATTCAAGCAGAAAAGGACAAAATCCAAGTTAATCTCATCTTAAATGTAATAAATTCATACATATATCCTCAGAATAAGTCTTTTGAGATGTATTATCAAAATTTTTAGGAAAGTTATTTAAAGAACTGAACACAATATAAGTGATATAAGCAATCAATTAATAATATATGAAATATAAGCAATCAATTTGTGGTACAGAAAACAATAGTAACACCATGTTAAACCGAATGGATTGCTGTTTGGGAAGTCTAGTGACTGACATGCATTTTCTATGAAGATATAGTCAAACTATTATGACATCTTTTTAAAAGAGGTTTTACATTTATTAAAGATATTAAAGGCAAGTAAAGATATATACTCTGCAGAGTGAGTGCACAGTAAGAAGAGAAGTGTGCTGTTCATGTGAGAGCAGGTCACTGAGACAAAGAGAACACAATGGCCACAAACCTCATAGAGACTGTCTTTTGTAGGCCTCGCT
The DNA here is from genome assembly GCA_004026965.1 of Petromus typicus. Taxonomy (NCBI): domain Eukaryota; kingdom Metazoa; phylum Chordata; class Mammalia; order Rodentia; family Petromuridae; genus Petromus; species Petromus typicus. Next base: position 2,915 of record PVIR01018132.1, read on the forward strand.
GCTCAGGCTGATGTCAAATCTAGACCATCCAATCAAACACCTGCTTGATTTCTCGTGGGAATTATAGATAGAATTTTCTGATTGGTCCCAGGAACAGGGGTTGGTCCCATTTCTGTGTCTTTATCCTGGATTTCTGTGATTTCCAGGTCATGCCCAATTGTTCAGCCACTTTGTCATGTTCTAATCTCCTGTCTCATTTCTCCTGAGAGACAAAAGTCTGTACAGTAGTCCCTACCTCATGGGATTACATTCTCTCCAACTATCTTAGGATGCTATGGCTGTCTGGCTGGGTTGAAAAACCTATCAGAAGACAATGAGAAAAGAGAGTCATGGGCTGCATTCTGGATCAATATCTGAACCCTTGAATGGATAGATTTTATATTAGGTGGAGGATGTAGATCCCAAATATGAGAAGGAACAGATTGCAATATTTCCTGGTCTGTCTAAAAGGTGGACTATGACAATTCTAACAATGAAAAATTTTCATACTTCTTGTGGAAGAGAAAATATGGCAAAGAAGGATGTTAGATAAGAGCCTAAGAGATGCAAGCATAGCGAGGTTACCACATTATAGGCCTAATTAAAAATAGGTTCTAATACATGGCCCATTTAAATTGTAGCAGATTCAGAATCATTTGTATTTATTTGCACCTGGAACAGTGCTGGACTCTTGCTTTTTTCTTTGAAGAGGAGCTTCAGATTGTCCAGAAGTTGATAAGAATAACTTTCATAAAACAAAGAAAATGGTCTAAACTTGCCCGGGTTATTGTAAGCACAGAGTGAGCAAGCTTGTCAGACCTGTCAAGTGGTCACCCTAGGTGAGTCTGAGTGACCATTTCCAATAAGGAGTTTTCATGAAATTTTATCACAACCCTTGAGGAAATGTTAGAGACTGCTAAGTCAGACAAGTATTAATACACGGTCAAAGAGTGACTGGGCTCTCAAGGAAGTCAGTGAAAAATGACATCAGAGTCGTGTGTAGAGGCACATCTGAAGAAGACCAGACCTTAAGACAGAAAAGCAATGACAGACTACCTCCCTCACTAAGAGATAAACAGCAACATGGAATTATAATTATCACACCTGGTCCAGTAAGTCCAGACAAACATCAGTCACCCAGGTGGATGATCAGAGCCTCTGGACCCATCCCTTCCTCAAAATACATTTGCTCTTTCCGTGTTACCCCTGCTGAGGAACTAATTTGACTAGTGGATCAATATCAGCTAAGTAGATACACCTGTAATTATTTAGGCTGATTCTAACTTGACCCACATTGTATCCATATTGTGACTTTGCTGTATAAATTATCCCTGATAAAGGACCATGACAACCCCCTTATGAGGGCCCCTCTGTCTCAAAGGAGCTATCTCTCAATAAACCTTTCCTACTCATAACCTCTATTTCTTGAAATTCATTTTTTGATTTCAGGGACACGAATTTGGTGCATCTGACATCTAGCAGGTTGGGAGTTATATTTTTCCTATGTCATCAGAAGAATCAGTTTGAACAGTTTCTCAGAAACAGAATAAGGCTAGGGCCTTTAGGAATGTCCTTTATCTGCCTCTCTATCAATCTTTTGATTCCCCAAAGAAACTTCATACACTTCTCTTTGGTCTTCCTTGCAATGAATGACAGCAACCTGCCTGGGAATATAGATTTCTTCTAACTTTATTAATAAATTTCTTCCTAATCAAGGAGAAGGACACCGTGGGATAATTAAAAACTCATGATTAAACACTGGACCTTCTAGCTGACATGTCAGAGCAGAAATGAAGAAGTTCTAACTAGGCCTCCCTTGATCGCAGTTATTGTTATAGGACAAGAGGACAGAAGGTAAAACATAAGCCAAAGTAACTGAAATGGCTTATCTATGACATCTGGATCATACTGGGTTTCCTAAAGGAAACAGCGATGTCCATGGGAAGAGTCACTGAAGGTAGTAATAGCCTCCCTTAGTCCTCTTCATCAGGGCCAAAGATGAGAGTTTTGTCTGGCCTTGCCTCTCTTTGGGGGAGGGGCAGCCAATCCTCCAGGGCACGAGTCAGGCACAGTGGCTGTGTGACATAGAGCAGAACCCAGGTGGTGGCTTGATAGGAGCAAGTCCAGGATCAACTTTTCTTGCAGGCTTTGACTGGCTTTGGATCTTCCCTTAGATAGTTTGAGTGTGTTTAAAATATTGCCAGTTGGGACACCCATAATTTTGGTTTGTATTTGTCCTTTCATCCTCCTGTAGACCTCAGTAGTTAAACACAGGAAAGGTTACGCCTAGCAATTGGGTCACAAGGGTGGGGGGGCTCATCAGCAAACTGTCCAGGATCTTCTCAAAACACTGTATCTCTCTGAGGTGGAGTTTCTGAGTGTTTACTGGCCTGAGTATCATGAGGAGGTAGAGGAGACACTCCAGTTTAGATATTTTTACTAAACAGGTTAGAAAGATCCTTTTCCTTCTGAGAAACCAGTGAGTATCTAAGAACAGAATTATCAATAATATCAGATTTATCTTTCTTGGAGGCCTCTTTAAGGACCAGTTTTGGGACTTTTTAGAGATAATGTGCCATAATGGCCTGAACATGAAGGATTTTACACCACTTTTCCTTTTGCAAAAAAGACATAACTGAATAGTATCATAATATAGAAAAACCTCAGTAAGTTCTCAGTACAAGGGAAGAGTTTGTTATCCATTAGCATTAGCTCTATTTTTGTATACTCATAGCTGCTTGTGTTGATGTTTATGGCTGTCCTTTTGCTCTTCTCAGGCCCTTGGGCACATATTTTTAGAAAGCAGGGAGGGTGCCTACCCTGATTCAGAAGAGGACAGTAAAGGAGGCCCATATATCCTCTAAAAGCTAGGTGTTAGCTCTTATCAATAAGCTTGAGACTTCCTAGTGTCCAAGAGGTCAGTTGAAAAAAAAATGAACAAATATGTTGAAACTGTGTGTCACATGATGAATCAAAATGGTCACCAAACATGGCAGAACCATGTGGCTGACCACCAGAAGGTAAGTAGCATAGAATGGTTCATGAAGTCTTAAAGGTACAAATTCTTGATGTTGAATGTGATCATAATGTACATGTAACATGTACCAATAAAATCAACTTTAAAAAAAAGAAAGTCTGCTCTAAGAAGGTGTCTCATGATGGATGCTCAGACGTAGAAGGTTAATTAGGAGAAAATGCAGATGAAACTTTCAGCACGAAACAACATGCTGTGATAGGCAACTGCTCAAGAGGAGACCAAACCACCCATAGCTACTTTCCCCAAATCACTATGAAGTGTGAACAAAGTTAGAGATGACAAAAATATTGTTGGCAAAAATACATATAAAGCTTCAGGTTGTACTCATAGAAAATGAACACTTTGCAAAATCCCTGTTGGTCTGGTGGACGCTAAAATGGCCTGATCAATAATTGGGCCAGGGGCAGATGCCCTGGAAGTTCCCAATTGACTTTCACCCAAAATGAGTGACTAAAAATGGAAAAATGTGGAATAAAAGTGCATAAAATAGAAGCAACGTTTTGAGTCTCTCTTAATGGCTGGAAAAAACACAGCACACTAGCAAACTGTTCCTACAGTCATGAAAAATCTTCCTGAGTTCCCTAGCTTTCATTAATTTTTACCAACCTCCACCACCCCACTGACCCCAACAATTAACATGTGAAAAGTTCCAGTTTTGAGCTCTCCCACAGAGGAAAGCCTAAGTGTGAGAAAAGGGAAAAGAAGAGGCTTGATGTTTTCCTCAGAGATTGATAGAGGGAAAGAAAAACTAAACCGGTGATTCTTGGGTTGAGTCCTTAGACTACGGGCGGGGAGGGGGGAGAAAAAGGGGGAGAGAGAAAGAGAAAGAGAGAGAAAGACAGGGAGAGAAAGACACACATACATACAGAGAGAGAGAGAGAGAGAGAGAGAGAGAGAGAGAGAAAGAGAGAGAGAGATCTATCCAAATGGCCTTACTTCCTGGCTGGCTTCACCAAAGTGTTACTGAGATTCTGGGGTACTGTGGACTTCTAGAGATTTTTTTCCTAGGTTCTTGTGAGTGTGAACAAAGAATTGGACAGTAAATTAGGCAGCAGGGTTTTATATTTATAAAAAGAATTAAAGATATGAAATAAATATGCTCTTGGAGTACATGTTGGCCAGTTAAAGTAGGGAGAAGCGCACTCTCCAAGGTAAGCGCAGGCTGGAGAAGTTGAGAACAAGGTGGCCCAAAATATAATGACATCTTAAAATTGGACATGAATACTGTAATTTACATTAATAGTAAGAATAAAAATAAATTGAATTATAACAGGCCCAAATTAGAAATATCCTTCCTATTTTCTGCCCTGATGGTTCTCTGGAAAATCCTAACCTCTTGTGAAGAGTTAGTGAATCTTTTTTCACTCAAAATCAATCTTGTGGGGTGAGGCTCTCCCTAGAGTAACAATAGGTCAATCTGTTTTGCATCTTGTAATTTCACAATACTTCATTTGGAGAAAGAATTATGAAACTGAGTTAGTCAGCTTTCCCACTGGTGGGCACAGTACTCGACACTGAAAATTTGAAGGGAGCGAGTTTTAACTGGGCTCATATTTTAAGGCTGTCCAATCCATTGTCAGCTGGCATCATTTGAAAGGGAGTAGTAGATAAGACCTCCTGGTTCACAGTGCCTGGAAGCAGAGCTGTGGGACAGTGACAGAGAGGAAAGCACTAAGGGCACATCTACACTCATGGCCACGCTTTTGTGACCCAGACACATCATAATGCACTTTCTACTGATCTTTCTGGCTAATCCCAAATCCGATCAACTTTATTAGTTGTATTTCTTAGTAAAAACTATCTAGAGTTTAAAGCTTCAGCTGCTTCATCTGAGATACTGGGATTATGTTCCTAACTTGTGGTGTAGTATGATAGGTTAAAATAGGAGCACATATGTTAACAGCCTCTACATTATTTGACATAATGGAGAGTTTTACATTTTATTTACTTTTCTATCTTTATCATTTCCCTCTTCTATCTATCAGGACTAATTAACTCACTAGTAATTATGTGGAAAATTCATCATTGCTTGGGGATGGTAAATACTAATGGAAAAGGGGTGGTATAAAAAATGGGTATGTCTAGTTCAGGAAAATTAATAAATTGATGATCACTCCGTACCTTTTGTTAACTTGACAAGACTCAGAGTATTTGTTCCATCCAGTGGGGGCCAAGCCAGGGAGTCAAGATCAGTCTTTCCCTGGCACCACTGCAGCTATGCAGATTATTAGGGCTGGATTTCAAACAAATAAATTTAACTAGAGAATTTTGACAATATATGTGTTCTTAAAAAGAATCAAAATTCATGGCTGAATATCTGACTATTTTAGGTGAATATGTTTAAAATCTAGATATCACTGAATAATTATTTTCCATTTCAACTGAGGAAGACACAGTCCTCAAATCTTGATTAGATCATTTGTAATTATGTCTAATTTGAACCATTTGTGACATACTCAGGAAACACGTGGATGTTATGACTTTATTATCTCCACTAGAATTACCACTTTTATCCTCTCTAAAAATCTCATTATGAACCATTCCTGAGATGGTGAGGAAGAGTGAGGGAGAGGATAATCCTTATTGGCACTGACTCAATTCTGACAACAACCTTCCCTTATTGCAATTCTAATGCAAGATGTGAGCTTCCGCAGTGATTCATCAGCATCTAAACAATTTAGCAATGCTTTCATGACCTAGGTTTTAGAAGAGAAATAATAAAGGGATGCTTTAATAGGTGCAATAAAAGTCCATGCCCATTTGGGTTTGATAAATATGCCTTGTGTGCTATATGACTTAATGTTTTTTATAACAATGGAAATTGTGTTCTCAGTGATATGCCATTAGTCTCATTTTTGGTACATATTCTAAGGGACTGTTTTTCATATGAAAGTGCTATTTAAATAAGAAGTTATATGTGGACCAGCAGTGATCTTGTGTTAATAGCAAAATGACCAGGAGCAGTTTTGCTGGCCCCCACACCATCAGATTCAATAACATAGCTGGAAATATGTTATTGAATGTACTGTATCTCAGCAGCCTTGGGGTGAGCTGCTCAATAATTAAACACTATCTAGAGTCAATAAATCTTTCATGGACAGGTTAGAATTGATGGTTGTCTTCTGCCTGGGAAACACTTGAAACTTGCCTTCCTCTGCAAAAGGCTTCATTAGTTATGCCTTAAAACAATTAGTTGTGGCTCAGCTATGTCCCAGAACACTAGAAATTCTTTGTCTCTGAGGTCAGTGGATAGTGACTAAAGGTTCTTTACTGCAGAAAACAAAAACATCCAGTGTTTAGTAATCATTTTTATTTGCCTCTCCACTCCCCTACCTACTTAGCTATTCAGTTATGTTTTGTGCCATTTGATGCCAAAATTAAGTTAACTATATCTTGTAGCAGCTAAATTATGCCTCACTTTTCAAAACCAATCAGAGTCATTATTCTATGGTTGAGTTTTTGTTGTAGGGCTTGAGCGTAAGACAGTGAAATTTCAAGGAGATACAAAGACCAATGCTTTCTGTGTACAAATTATCTCTTCTCTCTTCTGTGGAGTTGCAGTCTTAAAGCAGTAGAGTAATTTGCTAAGCAGCTATGGTAGCTAGCCTCATTCATTTGATATAGGTCCAACCACCCAGGCATTTCATATGTGGAGCTGAATGGTAATTAACTGAAGTACTAAGTAAAAGTAATAGAAGGATAAACACAATAGAAAAAGTGTTAACTTGGTGTATTTTCTTTCAAAGGCTCACAGCTATTGTTATAACTATTAAATCCAACTAAGCAGAGAAAATAGAGTAAGCCAAGAGAGATATGAGGTCTACAACAGCCAACCATGTGGCTTAGAAGCTCCTTCTACGTCATTGGACTTTTGATCTTGAGTCAGCGGCACTTAAGTCATGCTTGTATTCCTGACCCAGCTTTTGTGAGATGATTCATATTTTTTGCTTAAAGTCACTCAATTTTAGGGTAATTTGTCACTTTGCAATAAATGATTAATGCAAATTAATATTGGCTTCCATGAGTAGGCTTCTATCAAGAATATTGAGGCCTTGTTTACTCCTAAGGAAATAGTTGTCCATGAACTATAGATGTCTCCCTTGGACTGGCAGCATATGTACTGTCCCCTACACTTACAGTCTTGTGGTGTTTATTATGATGACAGATATGAACACATTACCATAATGGAAGCATTTGGCAATTCTTTGGAATACCATGGCACTAATTTTAACTTAGTATTTCATTGTCAATGATTAATATTAGAACACATTAATTGGTTAAATTGATTTCTATCGATTCTAGTTTGGGCTAGTTTCTGATTATATAACTTAGGAAGGCAGGACTCTACCCAGTCCAAGCCAGCCAAGTGGTTCTCCTGTAGGAAGTTTCAAGGCAGAGATATAGATAGTAGAACAAAAGTGGGGAGAGAATAAGACACAATTTTCTGATACTAGACTCAAGTTCTGAGGTTCTTAACATCTTCAGTGTAGAAAGTGGCCCAGAAAACGCAAGGCTAGTAGAACTATTAGGAAGGCCAGCTATGAAGAAGGGCTGCTTTCCAAACACTGATACCCTAGAAACCCAGGAAGACTACAAACCCAGTGCTCCTCAGAAGAGGTCCTAGAACATTGATAAAAAGAGCCTATGCTCACTTATCCCAAGGGGAGCTCTAGTGAGTATGATCAACACTGCCCTGTGATCCAAAGGAGTGAGAAACTTTCATAAAGGAAATTATATGGCAAGGCATTACTTTTTGAAGACAACTCAGTGTGCAAGCATGTTCCTTTCCATGAGTGGGGACATCATTTCCACAACCAAATGCCACATTTTTTAAGCTTGAAAGGATTTTTGTTCATTTAGGAATTGCATAAAAAGATTTCCATAAGATATCCCTGGGGACTGCTCCATTTATATTTATGTAAATAAAGCAATGCTTAGAACAATGTTTAGAAAATATTTATGTAGCTAAGGAATACTTAACCCATTTTAACTCTCATTTAGAGGCCATGCTAAAATTAAAATTACTTTAACAAGATACTTAGACTATTTTTGTAGACATAGTTAGAGGCACGTGAGTATGTATGTGTGTTACTGAATAAAATGATATTATCTGGAGCTTATTAAGTTATTCATGTTTCCTGAAGAGTTAAATATAATAGGAACTTTCACATTCTCATATGTAAGGAAACTGGGAAAATGATAAATGTGTATGAAGTTTGATAGTTTAGTAATAATATCAGTTTTATGTTCTTTTTATTTTAATTGAAATCTTTAGTGGTACATTACATAAACACATCATGATTGCACTCAACAATGCGAATTTGTACCAGGATATGACACAACTTAATTCTCATTTTTCCCATAGCCCTACCCATCCTACCATCCCCCTATATGCATAAAATTTGTTTCCTTACTTTTTTGTTATAATCTCATTATTTCTCCCCCTTCACCCTATTTCACTTTGAGTATTTTCTATTTCACAATATATAACATATAATACTAGAACTCATTTACATCTTTACTTTCTCATACCAGAGAAAAGACGCAATATTTACATATCTGTGTTATGTTCTTAACAAGATTAAAGAACTAATATGACTACTGGCTTTCAGATGAGGTTTCTTCCTATGAGTAGAATATGACTCAGTTTCTCTCTGTTAAAATATTTTTATTTATTCAACTATAGAAACCTTTCTATATTAGGACAATATTTTCTATCATATTCAATTATGAACTCTTTAGAAGTCCTGGAAAGGCTCTTAATCATACAAGCCAACTAGGGCTTGTGTGTATGCACACACACATACACATACACACATGCTATGAGGAAAGCATCTTCTTTACCCTAAAATGAAAATAATAATTTTCTTATCTTTATTGAGATGAGTACAGTGGAGAAGGTAAAAGGGCCCTAGTGGGTGAATGGTGAGTTCATGGCTGTATTGCAAAGTCTAAGGCCAGCCTGAATCTGAATTTAAGTTTCTAGCTGCCTCTGATGCATTCATTTATCCCTCAGGACATGGAAGGCACAACATTTGGTAATACACATAAAAAACACTTTCCCTGACAGTTCAAATACCCCTTTTTTGAAGATCAAGAAAAAAAAAAAAACATATGCAGTTACTTGGTTCATATTTGCTCCAGTTGTTTTCTGGATGGATCTCAAATTCTAGCTGTTTTGAATGAAGAGAGAATGCCTGCTTCTCATCTCTGTCACTCTTCTTCAATTCATTTGGACCCTTTATAAACTTCTTTGGGTTCACCTATCCTTTCCCAACAGAGCATGCCACTGACGATTAGAACCAAGTGTGAGTTTCACTAGGAAGCGTTTGCTTCACGAGAACTGTGGGAATTAGGGCCAGGATTTAGCTCCGGGTTCCAGCGCCAGTTTTGCAAGCGCAAGGACCTGGGTTCGATCCCTTGTAACCACATACAATGCTGGGCATGGAGACTCACCCCAGCAGCAACCAGTACCACATACCACAGTGCCGGGCGTGGTGGCTCAAGCCTGTAATCCCAGCACTCGGGAGGCAGAGGCAGGAGGATTGCTGTGATGTGAGTTTGAGGCTGAGCTCAAAGACAGCTTGAACTACAAGTGAGACTCTGTCTCAAAAAAAAAAAAAAAGAATTGTGGGAATTGGACATGATCAAAATATCCAATTATCTCTGGCCAGTTCACAGGTGGTAACGTGGGGAGATACTCATCTTTGCTGTGTGGAATACTGTGATTCCAATTACTTTCCTTAAAATCTAAAAGTTTTCCACTTTTGTAAATCATTGTGCTATCCATGAAACTTTTACTGCATAACTACTAAAGAGTGATTTGGCACATTTTGGTTAAAATTACAATGGATGATATAAATAATAGCATAATTTTAAAAAAACTTTTGCATAAGAAAAATTGGATGTGCCCAACTACAGAAAAACTTAAAATCATTATTTTACAACAAACAATAAATCATCATTTTGCAAAAAGTACTGTTTTCCAGGTGGTGAAACAAATTGCCTTATGTGACTGTCTTCTTATTTGTAGAGAGAAAAACAGAAAAATAAGCTTAACACTCATAAAGTAATAGTCTAAATGGTTTGGGCAAGAGTAATAAAAGAAGATGTTTGTTACTCATTTTTTCCCCCTGAATAATTCTCTTCACCTTTTCCTGCTCACTAGATGTAGCCTCTTTCCTTATTTTCAGTTGCTTTTAAACTATTTTGGTTCAGTTGACATATTGCTATTTCCTGGTGTCTAGGAAAATCTCTGAGATTGCCTCTTGATGTAGATAGATCTCATATTTAATTCTCATTTTATGATGACTTGCCTTGTACTTCTCTTCACCTCATTTACTCAATACAATTATATCTGCATTTTTGGTTAAATCAATATTCATTGTGTTTATTATTATAGCAATGAAAATACTATTTCCCTCTGAGCTACCTAATATAAGATGACTGCATTTCCTTTCTTGCCTACATCCTGGAATTAATATTGCATTTCTGTGGTCATTTCCCAAGCGCGTATCACTGTCACTCCCATAATCTCTGACAGAGCTGGAAACCTCTCCTCACTGCGACAAACACACCATGTGATTTATTAGCGCCTTTTATTTTTCTACTTTGAGAGCAATTAATGTTTTTCCTTGATCTGAAATATTAAATTTCCAGGCCTGCTGTGGTTTTCACCCCATGTTTTTTTCCTTCTGGTGTACTAGACCAGTTCTTTCACTCGTTGGTTTCTCTTTCTCTCCTCTTGCTCTCTTTCCTGCTCTCCCCATCTTTCTCACTCAAGATTGAATCCTAGTTTAACACTCTTATTCAGGGGACACGTGGTCTCAATAGCTTCCTCACCTGACACCTGTGCCTTTATTCTACACTTACACAGCCACCTGCTTTCAATGGTTGTGGCATTCCAGGATGAAAATCATTTTCCCTCAGAATTGGAAGGCAAGACTCAACTCTTCACCTTGCAGCATTGCTGGGGAGAAATTTGATAGTATATTTACTTTTATAATTTACACATAATCTGTATTTTTTTTTGCCTGAAATTCTTTAAAATCTTTACTGTAAATCCAGAGAATTCTGGAATTTAACGATGTGACTCAGTCCGGACTTTTTAGTCATTAACTAGGAATTTCAATGGAATCTGTTATAGTTTGGATTTGAAATATCCCCCAAAAGCTCATGTGTTAAAGACTTTGTTCCTGAGGACAGCAAATGGCAGAGTCCCTAAGAGGCGACTGGATCATGAGGCTCCTCTCCTGATGAATTTACAGCGTGATGGGCTACTGGAAGGTTGTGCAAACTTTAGAAGATATGGCCTAGTTGGAAAAAGTAGATCACTAGGGACATGTCCTTGAAAGACAGATTTTTGTCTCCAGCCCTGGGATTCTCTCTTCTTCCTTTCTTCTCTCTCCCTCCCTCCTCTTTCTCACTGCCTCCCTCCTTTCTCCTGACTGGCCATCATGAGGTGAGTCGCTTTGTTCTCTGTGTTCTCCACACCATGAGATAATGTTCACCACGTGTCCAGTAACAATAGAGCCCAAGGGATCATGGACTGAAACCTAAAAATTAAAGCAGGCACTCCTTTATCAATTTATTTGTCAGGCATTCTCTCACAGAAATGGAAATCTACTTTCTTTTCAGAAGTACAGGTTCTGAAATTTTTAATGAATTTTTTTGGATATTTTTCCACCCTCTATTTTTTCTGATATTTAAACTTCACAGGATAAGTTCCTAATTTTTTCATCATTATGAAAATATTATATCATTGCTTTGTCATTTTTTATTTTTAAGAAATATATTTGAAATTTGCTATATTGCATCTTCCTGTATGTGTTCCTGCTCTGTTTTAAATTCTGAAGTGTTCTTTTAAAAATTCTATGATTATTACTTTATATAGCAAATTTTCTTCCTCCAAAAGATTAATTATAGTTTTCAAGTTATTTTAGCTGCTGCTTCTATATGAGTTCACTTTATCTCTATTACAGACCTTTCACAAAAATTAACTCTGTGCATATGGGGATATTAAAGAGTGAAGGACAAACACACAGAGCAAATGTGGTATTTAATACTATACATTTGCAGGCTTTTAAACTGGTAAACATAATTATAGAATGATTAATTGAAACCCAACATTCTCTTCTGTGCTAACACAGATTTTCAAACCTTCTAAAAATTTGTCACTTCTTGTCTATTGTGATCTGTTCTCTTCTCCCCTTTGTCTGTGTCAGCTATTAACTTAGGCATTTGTTTTAATATATTAGCAGTGTCTTGTAACATGTTATGCAATTTACATTAAATCTTATATGTAGAATATTATATTTAAAAATTAAACACTGCACACGAGGATATTTAACAGGTAGCTATTAGTCCTATTTGAAGTGAGATACTTGGGGGAAAATACCATAAAAATCATTTGTAAAGTGATTGACCCTTAGGTTAGTCTTTAGCTTCTTGCGTGGCCAGAGGCATTTGTTGGGCAGGCAAGAGACTAAAGAGCATACAAAGAAGTTGGTAGAGCAAAAAGGAAATCAGGGGTCATAGCACAACGTTATCTTTTCCACAGAACTTCAAATTGCAGTGGTGCAGGCAATGGGTGAGAACGAAGAATGAGTTTTCAAGTGCATCGGACTGGGTAATAGAATTCCTACACTCGCTTCGGAGGCCTTTTGCAAACGAGTAAGTCTCCACTCCTTCTTTAAGCAGCTCATGGTCTGAGAGGAGAGCTAGAAAAACAAATGGCAGTGATGTTGGACCTAACTCTGTGGATTCAAATATATTTTCTAAGGGGGAAGAGATCATACCTGACTGAGAGAAATGGTTTAATTTGGGAAGAAAGACCCATACAAGGCGTCAAGTTTATATGAAATGTGTCTGAGTGAGAACAAACTGAGTTGGAAGGTAATTAAATGAGCATAAGCCACACGCTAGACACAGAAGGGGTAATTATAGAAAAGCAGGCAAGATAAGCCTGGCACATAGTCTCAGCCCTGGTGGACGCAGCCTTGAATGTCAGGCTAAGCAGTCTGTGCAGACTTCTGTAGCCAAGAAGATATGCACACAAAGTCAAAGCTACTTGCAATGACAACAGATGTCCCTCAAATATACTGTCTCCTCCTTGTCTCTGGCTCCCTTCCTCCTCGAGCACGAAACATCCCTGAACCAAAGGAGATTTTCGCCTCCTCCTTATGTCCATCCTCCCCTTCAATTTACTCTTTTTCACACACTGACAGAATGAGTTGTTCGAATGAAAATCAAATAACCTTCTTCCCTGCTTTTAATAGCTTATCGCTTCACTGGTGAAATTCATACTCATCTCCAAGGCTTTGTCCTTGCTGTCGTTCACACTTCTAGAAGTGACTCAGCAAGACTCTGATGCATTTTTTACTATACATATACTCTTTACTGCCCATATTCTTAGCATAATCCTGGGATATAATAAATACCCAGTAAACATGTACAGGATAAAGGATTGGGTAAATGCATATTTTTAAATGCCTTTCCTCATGCTTATTCCATCACCTTCTAGAACACTGAGTGGATCTATGAGAACATCTTGCTTTAATCAAGTAATTTCTCTGATTTTTTAATGGTGCAGTCTCTCATTTCTGTCAATCTTCTTATGCTGTCAGCTACATAAGGGTGTAATCAGGTCTCTGTTTTTACTCATTTCACTTTTGTTATCTTAACCATGGTAACGACTTGGTAACTGTGTCAAAATAAATCTTGGAAATAACCCAAATGCTTACGATTCTAGACTAGATAAAGAAGATGTGATTTTTCTATAAAATAGAGTATTACTTTGCCATAAAGAATGATAAATTTGAGCCATTTATGCTCAAGTTTATTACACATCTGTGACCCATTTATTTCACTTTGAAATAAATGGGTCACAGATGTGTAAATATCATATCTTTTCTCTGGTATGAGAAACTAAAGATGTGAATGAGTTCTAGCATGTATGATAATATTGTTAAATAAATATTCAAAGGGAAATGGGGGGTAGCATAAGCAATGAGAAGGAAAATGTAATGATTTTTAAAAAAGAAAACAAAACATGTATATAGGGGGGTGGGGATCGTAGGTTGGGTAGGGGAATGGGAAAAAAATGAGAATTATATCATATACTGGTACAAATTCTCAATGTTGAATATGATCATGATGTGTATATAAAATGTACCAGTAAAGATTCAAATCTTTTTAAAAAGACAAAAATGCACGATGAGGACAGCTAGGAATGAAGAAGTAAATGATGGGACTTTTTCTTTTAAGTAAAGCAGAAAAGTTTTCTCTAACTATCCTTTAAACATTACTAATTATTTCTTGTCTCGGCTCTGTGGAGAAGTGAGTTTTTGACCTTAGGCACAGCGACTCATAGTTCTGTATTTCCATGTTTGTATGTGCACTGTAGAACTAGTGCTCCTTAACGCGTGCTCCGCGGCCCGCTTGCGTAGGCACTCCCCGAGGTGCTCATTACCCGTGCGTTTTCTTGGTCTGTAGCTGAAGCTCCACTTGCAGAGGGACTCCAGGATTAGCGTGGGCGGGGGTCTGAATTTTTAACCAAGTCTATCAGTGCTTCTCATGCAGATTGCAGCCTGAAAAGTATTGGTGAAACATTGTATTTAATGATCTTTTTCTATGATTCTGAATTCTTTTATTTAGCTGAAATAGTGTATATGGGCCATCTGGTGCAAGAAAGAGAGAGCTATATTCTTTAGTTACTGCTCATGTCGATTGCTATTGCAGGAAGTTTCCAGTAATTCCTGTCAGCTGCGAAGCAATGTGCTGTTTCATGTGAGTAATGGCCTATTCTTTGCATTATTTTGTATTACATTATATTATTTCTCATGCTTTGTGTCTCAGAGAAAAATAAACTGTGGTATGGTAATTTCTCATAGGAAAAATTTCTGTGTATATTTATCTGGTACTTCATGAATCAGATTCTTCAAACCCTTTAGAGAAGTCATCCATGTATTTTAGAAGGCAACACTGAATTGTTTCAGTTATGTGTCCAATTTAATATGCTGGTGATACTTGTTCTGCGGATTATAACAAAGGAGTATGGAAATTTAGTAGACGTCAGCTGGGGACACAAACTCTTTATTGAGAGAATAATCTGTATTAATGCAGATACAAAAATGAAAAAAATTGCAAAAATGCAAAGAAAGGAATGAGTTCTTTCTCTCTAGAAAATCTAGAACAAGTCTGGAGGAGAGTAAGCTGGATGAGCAATAGCTTCAGCAGCATCACAGAGGTTAGAGAGCAGAGAGTGCAGATTGCACGGTGCCACAGTAGTAGGTGTGGAGTGGACATGGGTTCATATGGAGAAATACCTCTTTCCGAAGACTAAGATAGAAGAGAACAAAACCCTGTTTCCAAGATTCTATTTTATTTTACCATAGAAAACTCTTTTTTTCTGAAGTTAACATTTTATTTTTTTAATTTTTTTAATAAATTGAGTTTATTGGTACATTTTAGGACTACACAATGACTGCATTCCTCATTGGCACTTTGTATCTGTGTGTAACATGTCTTTGTTCTTATTTTTTTCCCATTGTCCCACCTTCCCTTCAACCTCCCACCACAGAAAACTCTTGCAAGCTGAAGATAAAAAGAAAAACATTTAAAAACTTGTATGGACATTTGAGGAAAGGGGCCACTCTAACAAGGATTTAGTATGAAGGAAGTGGTGTTTTTATACTCAAACTGGCCAGGAATTTAAAGTGTATATGCTGTCACCTCATTTAATGTTTGAAACAAAAATATGCATGTACATAAACACACATATATGTTGTCTTAATTACCTTTTTCATCATTGAAAGAAAATGTGAAACACTTAGTTTTTTGTTTAACTGAGTTTATAGAGGATTTGGTTCATAGTTAGCTCCAAGCATGGCAGAGAGGAAAAGTTCATTTGAGGGCAGGCAAGTAGTGACAGTGGCGGGGCAAACCTCCCTTTAGATTCCATCCAAGCTTCAAACCTGCTCATTGGTGCTTTCCACACCCTGGGCGGGACTTTTCATTATCCACACCTAGAACTAGGCTAAACTAATCAGTGTATCAATTTAGTTATCACATCCTTAATCCATATTCACACATCCAACTCCAAAAAGCATCCCCCCTCTCACGAGTAAATGGGCTTTGGGAGAACATCTAGATGCAAGCTATAATATATGTATAATACTTTTTGCTAGTTAAATCTCATGGTATAACTCGGTTGAGTATTCTCATCTTATGTTTCATATATTTCCATGAAGGTTGAGAATGACTCAGCACTTGCTCTAAAATTTAATTACATAAGAAACTCATAAAAATGTACATTCATAAATACACTAAATAATTATAACAACAGTGCCACTTCATGTTGGTGCCACATTTTAAAATTTTGTAAAGCATTTTCAATTCACTTCTGTTATTCTCAAGGCCTGTCATCCATCACCTCATTTAGTCTTCACCATATTCTGTGGGACAAGTCCAATTTCCTACTGCTTGAAGAGGATTCAGTGGGTTTCCCAAAGTAAAAGTGATTATTCACCCTTTCATTAGAGATGGTCTGCACCCATCATTTTTGTGTTTTGAAGATTTCTAGATTTGAAAGTGGTGTGTAGAATGTTCCCTTTGCACTCTAGGTTTTACTCTCAAATTTTACAAAGTGGGAATGCCAAGGAAGAAAGAGATATGGGAAAATTGTTACAACTCTGAGCCTGTGAATTAGCTTTAAGAGTTCAGAAATGAGTCAAGTCGGGTCTATCTCATTTCAGAGAGTGAAAGAACATCTCGTATAGCATGTGTCAGTGCCCCACCAGTACCCTAACTGGATGACCAATCTCAGCACCAATTTTCCAGCAACAATTTTTAAAAATTGATTTTATTAGTACATTTTCTATATAGATTATGATCATATTCAACATTGAGGGTTTGTACCTGGATATGGCACATCTTGATTCTCATGTTTCCCATCCCCCTGCCCTCCCTACAACTTCTCACCCCTTGTTTCCCTTTTTTAACCATCAAATTTTTTCTTTCTCTTCTTTAGTCTGGACCCAATGCTACTCTGCAGTCAGACATGGCAGTGACTTTGTGCTCTGCAAAGGCGCCTTTCTAATTTGCAGTCTATTTTTTGTAGTCCCAAAGTATCCTAGCTTTGACCCTAAGGAGATCACAGGGGACCTAATGCAAAGTAGTGACAAGAGTTTAGCTCTGACTCTGTCACGTGCTGAGTACAGTTTGGAGACTCACACTATTAGGACATGAAAAGCAGTGGGAACATCTACTTGAGGAGAGGGAAATGCTCTATATGAAAGACATTTGGAAAAAGCATCCTTAGAAACCAGTGGAGGACACTGAGTAAAGCAAAGCAAAATGGAACTGATATATCAAGCTGGAAGCTAAGCAACTGATTCTGAAGGTTAACAGCACTTTACAGCATCATTTTTATTTTCAGCTTCCAGACAAATGAAGATATGTCATGAACATCTGACAGAAGATCAGTGGGAAAACCAGGAAAAGAATCTTCAGCCTAAACAGTGGTAGGTTCCACACCCACATAAGTGATGTGTCTATGGGTAAGAGAAGGCACAGACCCCCATCTGTACAACACGAAAGGAAAGCCCTGGAATAGTCCCATGTCCTCTTCATTTCAGGAAAATACACTAATGAAGGTCACATCAGCAACTGTTACACTGAAAGCCCTGATTCCCCTACTTAATGCCTGAGAGCAGAGTGTAAAGACCTATAATTGCATCACGTTGTAGAAATATATGAGCTGTAAAAAGCAGTTCTTTGCAAATTGTGTGTCTTCTCTTTTTTTGTGTGTCATAGGTTGTCCGGGTACAAAACCAGATTTGCAAGAAATCGTATCTTCGTTCAGCTTATTTCTCATGTGGAAGCCTAATGATCGCTGCCACTTGACTGCAGATCTGTTGCAGGGTCTAACTTACAGTGCTTAGACTTCCAGGTGCAGCATCACCCAGCAGGAGCAGATCGACCTTTAAGCAACCAAACAGTAATCTTTTAATGTGAGTGCTAAGAACTGCAGCCAAGCGCATTTCAGTTTTCAGTCTCCCTACAGTGCAGAATGATGAACAGAATATGAGGTTTTGCAAGATAACATATATAAGCAACCTACTCACAGCAGATTCGTTTCAAGTGTTGCCGTCTCTCTCAATTTAGCTAGTAGAAACCAGGCATTAGTGAGGCTCAGTGACCTACAGTATAAGACAGAAAGCTTGGCTGGGGTTGGTTAATGTCTCAGGTGGAAAAGACAGAGGATAACACATAGCTCCACCTTTCTGCACTTCGTGTCCGGTGTATGACTAATGCAGGAGAGTTCATCTACATTTAAATGATACTGCACCAATAAAAGCACATAGGGAAGGTCTTTGCTCATACAAGTATTATTGGGATAACACTGCTAATAAAATATTGTACAGAGACATTAAGTGAGCCCTGTTGTAATTATTGTTGTTGTTTTCATTGTTGTCACTGTGATTATTGTCAGATTTGATGAAAAACAGACCACAAGGAAGGACAAATCAGAAAGATGATGAAACAAAATTAAAATAGACTGAACAGATATTAATTCTTAAAACACCAACACCTATGTTATCACTTTTTAGAGAGCCTTGAAAATATAATGGTTTTCTGAGAAAGGGTCACTCAATGACGCCATTTCTAAATAGTAACCTGTGTCTACTGTGTAGTCCTCTTATATGCTGGAGCATCTCCTTTGCACTGACTAGTTGTGCCCCTGGGCCCCACTCTCATGAGTCCTTTCAGAGAGTGAACAGTTCACACAGCCGGTGTGGGATGGGAGCTCCTGCATGCTTGCAAAATCACACCAGCACTGAGAAGCTGTGCACTGACCACAGAATAGGGGCTCTGGTATAAAACATGCAGGTATAGACGGACAGCGGAATGGCTCTGAGAGGTTTTGCAGGAACTCCAAACTTCAGTGAGCATAGGGTTGATGATAGTAGCAACTTAGGAGACTCAGAGGAAATAAAATGACTGAAGGACATAGAATGAAGCTGTAGCTTAACAGTGGCAAGCAAAGCTAGTCCCGTCCTGTTGAGTTTATGGAGCCAACGAAAGATGCTTTACAACACCAGCATTAGTGGGAAGTGAGTGATGAATTATGGGAAAAACACAACAAACACTAGAGGAAGGTGAGGGGAAGTATCCTATGTCATAGCATGACTGTCACAAAGTGAGCAGGCCAGGAGACTTTGGAAGCTCCATTCACATTTCCTGATGTGACAGGTCAGGTCTGCAAGGAGCAGGAAGCTTTGATGTCAGTGAAGGATATGAAGTTAGTATTTAGAACAGCTATGCACAAAGTATGTTTCTGTCACTATTCTGTCCCTATTTATTCATAGACTTGTGATAAGTTATTTAAAACTGAATGTAAATTTCTAATTTATCAAAAAGACATACAGAATATCTTTCTTTGTAAGGCAAAAATTGTTTTCAAGATATGAGGCAATACCAGATATTATACAAAATGCTACAAAAACATAAGAAAATAAGTGCTATTCAAACATAAAATGTAATTATTGTTATTTTGCCAACTGCAAGGTTATCCATCTATGAGATTTATAATGAGTTTCCTCAGATAATCCATTTCATGGAATATTGTTAGATGACATGCATTCTCCAAAGGCTTTCTAGGAAACCTTTGGGAATATTTGAAACATGAGAAAAGAGCTTTCAGGACAAAATTATATTAGGTAGGTTAATTAATGCAATTATATAATAACTGTGTCAAATATTAGGCAAGGAAGACTTGTATATTGATACTAATAACTTAATACATTTAGACAGCATGCCTCTCCCTTATCCCAAATTCTTCTCTGAAATCCCTTTCTCCACAGAACATGCAGTTTTGTGGACGCTATTACTTTTATGATAAATATCTCAATATTTCCTGTAACTCTATTAAATGTGCTGAGTCTTGGAAGCGGCAAGACATTTACTTATATTTACGTCTCCAGCAAAATATCTTCCCTTCTCTTCTTTTCACTTTATCTACTCTTCAGGCACTGAAGGGAGCAGGAATCGTTTATCCTACCATATTTTAATTTGACTGTCATCATTTAATTAATACTCCCAACTTGCCAGTTGATTTTGCACCTTGTTTTGTGTTCTTTGCTTGCCCTCCTCATCTTCAAAGCAGAAGTGGTGCCATGGCAGTGTTAGGAATAGGTCGAGTCAGAGTCTGTGGTGATGGCCTGGTGAAACCAGTCCCGTGGTCTATAAGTGTAACCAGCTCTGTATTCAGACCACTCACACAGTGGCCCAGCAAACCAGACTGCTGAACTAGGAAACACAGAGGGACAATCTGTGGCAAAGAGGACACAATTATGGGGGAGAGGTAGAGCGCTGATGCAGAGCATGGAAATCAGAGACAAAGATACATTGAAAGCCATCCTTTGTTTAACTAGATGGTGACCAGCATGCTGCAGAATGCACTGGAGGGAGACAGAAAGCTCCTGGGCAGTTGTATGAGACAATGCCTTCTTTGCTAAGACACCTCAGCCTGTGTCATGTGTCTACTTCTACAGCAGAGCTTCTTGTGCTGCTAGGAAATGTGACAGTGGACTCCAGTTAGGAACTCTACATTGTTAGTAGATGAGATTTGCAAAGAACTTCTATTTTCTGGTTTATATCTATAAAGCCTTAATATTTTATAAATTAAAACTGGAAAAAATTACACATACATTAGTTTTAAAATAAGAATAACCTCATTAAAATATTTATGTGAATAACACTTTCAAAGAAAATCACCAAATGTTTTGAAAGGAAATGAGCAGTAAAAGTGAAGTGGTTTTACATTTTCAAGTGCCATTAACATTTGGTTCAATAAAAAACAGACGACAGTTGGGTTCCCATACATTTAATCTGTTGTCATTTATTATTTTTATTAAAGTATAAAGAAAATCTAGCCTCTTACAGATACATAGGTGGAAAGGAAAGATGTACTCTAATAAATAACATTTGAGCTATAATACTCTAAAAAAGAAATTGAAGAGGACATCAAAAAAGATGTCCCCTGTTTCTGCATAGACAGAACCAATATAGTAAAAATAATGGCAATAATTCCAAAATTGATATACAGATTCAATGCAATTCCCATCAAAATAGAAGGAACATTCTTCACAGAACCTGAGGAAATGATCCTAGAGTTCATATTGAACCAGAAGAGATCCAGAATATAAAAAACAGTCTTGGGGTACTGACACAAAAAACAGACATTAGGATGAGTGGAACAGAATAGAAGATGCAGATATAACAACACATTCAACTACTTGATTTTCAACAAAAGGACCAAAAAATATGAGTGGAAAAAAAGATAGTCTCTTTAATAAATGCTGAGAAAACTGGATATCCACATACATATGATTGAATTAAGATCCCTATCTTTTACTACAAACAAAAGTAAAGTCAACATGAGTCAAAGAACTAAATGCTAAAACAGTCATATTTAACCCGTTAGATGATAAAATAAGTAAAACTCTTGAAATCATAGGTGTAATCTTAATAAAACATCATTTACATAGTAAATTTTTACTAAGAACCAAAAAATAGGATCATCCCAAATTAAAAACCTTCTGCATGACAAAATAAATGGCCAAAGAATGAATTAGAGAATGAGCAAAGTGGAAAAAACATTTGACAGATATCTTTCGAAGGACTAATTTGTAGAACCCCAAAATGAGAGCTCCCAAAATAAAACACCAGATCAAAAATGGGAAAATCAAATGAAGAGACACTTCACAGAGTTGGAAAAATAGTAAGTACCTGAAGAAATGCTCAACATTGCTGAGAAACACAAATTTTAAAAACACCAAAACTCAAACCTACCCCAGCAAGAATTGCTGTCATCAAGAAATCAAATAATAACAAATGTTGGCAAGACTGCAGGGTAAAATAAAATCCTTTTAGAGTATTGGTGAGAATGTAGACTAGTACAACAACTGTGGAAATCATTGTGGAGATTCCTAAAAAAAAATCAATCTCAAACTAGAAATTTTATGTGACCCAATGATTCTCCTAGGTATCTTTCCCAAAGAATTACAGACTTTATATAAAAATGGCACATGCATGCCCATGGTTATAGCAGCACAACTCGTCATAACTAAATCTTGAAAACAACCTACATGTGCATTAACAAGTAAAGGGGAAAAAAATGAGATATATCCATACAATGGATTACTAC
Organism: Petromus typicus; assembly: GCA_004026965.1. Taxonomy (NCBI): domain Eukaryota; kingdom Metazoa; phylum Chordata; class Mammalia; order Rodentia; family Petromuridae; genus Petromus; species Petromus typicus. The sequence goes on from PVIR01018132.1 coordinate 25,141, forward strand.
TACTCAGAAATAGAAAAGATAAATTTGAATCATTTATAGAAAATGGATACCCCTTCACACTATGTTGAGTGAAATAAATCATTTATACAAGCTTAAATATCACATGGTTTATCTTATAAAGAAAGAGCTAAATGAAAGATTGATAATAGGAAATAGAAACACAGACCTTTCTCATATAGGACACAGATCCAGAGATGGGGAAAAGGTGAAGGAAAAGGGGTTTTTAAAAAGAAATGTCTTTATGTACATGTACCAAATGTACAAAAGGAATATAAACATTAGGTTTCTATCAAAGGATAAATAACCTTTGGAGATTATTTATCTGATAGTACACTAAAGCTTGACAAGTGATAATTTCTCAAAGGTTAATGGATAAGGCTGAAACTATATTAAGAGGTGATAAGTTCATGTCACCTAGGATCCATTGATCTAACAAGCTAAGTAATCTCTCAAATGTATGTAGCATTGTAACATTATGTATTAGGCAATAGAAAAAATACTGATTCAGAGATTTATGTAATTCTTCCTCAAATATTAATATGACAGAATCACATTCAGTAGTATCCTATAATAAATGACTTTAGGTATGTGAGAAGTGCTAAAACTCATAGTAGTACAAATTTTCCAGGATTCTTATTTTCCAGTTTTGAGCTAAATCTTCAGCCCTTATTCTTTAGAGCTGAAAATTGGACACTTGAGATCAGATGTATCCTATATTCTTGATAATTTCCTATGCAATTTTTTGAACTTTAAGTAATTTTTAATACACAACCATATCATCTCGGAAATTCTGCATTTTTCCTACTTCCAATTTATTGAAAAGGCTTAATCAAGAGTCTTGACCTACTGCAGTGGCCCAGGAAGGAAGTAGAATGAGATCAGAGTGTGCACTAGAACTCTTTACCACTGTCATTCAAATTTAAAGCAATAGTGCAATAAAAATCATGGAATTTACACAAGTTTTATGATATTAAAATGCCATGCTTCAGTTTTCTGATTGTAAAATTCAAGATAAACTCATTAAACTTCTCTTCATGTCTTTATGTATTTCCATGTTTGTGCTTAAAACATGTACTTTTTCTAGTTGGATAATTCAGTGATGAAGATGGCACTGAGGAATGTGGGAGAGGTGGTACAAGAATCCATCCTCGTCAGCAGCTCAGCTAAAACAAATACCAAGAAAAGATAAAGGACCAGATCATACCATCTCAATGATACAGTCCTTTCATAAACTACAAAGCTAGGTCCAGAACTATCTACAATCATACAGAAGTATCAGTCAAGCATTTTAGAACTTTGTGACAATTAATTGGATTATCACCTTGTTCTGCTTCAGAAATCCCAATGGGATTAGTAAAGCACACTTCTAGGTATGAGTGGGTGGGTCATGGTGGCATGAACCTGGTTATTAGATCTGGTTATTAGAATTGCTGGTTTCTTCCTCTCCAGTGCTATTCCTTTGATCTTCTTTTTTTTTTTTTTTTTTTTTTTTTTTTTTTTTTTTTTTTTTTTTTTTTTTTAGGTTTTTTGAGACAGGGTCTCGCTTTGTGGTTCAGCCTGGCCCTGAGCTCAGCCTCCAACTCACATCACAGCAATCCTCCTGCCTCTGCCTCCCGAGTGCTGGGATGACAGGCGTGAGCCACCACGCCCGGCACTGTGGTATGTGGTACTGGTTGCTGTTGGGCGTGAGTTTCCATGCCCAGTACGGTATGCGGTTACCTGGGATCTAACCCAGGTCCTTGCGCTTGCAAGACAGGCGCCAGAACCACTGAGTTAACTCCCCGGCCCTCCTTTGATCTTCTTTTCAGCAGTGATAACATAAGTATCTTTGCTCCACCATCTGTTGTCACAGTATTTCCAGAAAACATGAGCTGAATCCTCTGAAAACCTGTGAGCCAAATTAAATCTGTCCTCCTTTAAGTTGTGAGTGTTTGTTGTCCCAGAAACATAAAAGTTGACCAACGTGACTCTTAGATGAAGAAATGTTCTGTAGGCTATGTGAGAACGAATACATGTATAAGGTTGTCTGAAGTAACGGGTTTAATTAAACATTTGGAGGTCAGTGTTTCCAAGGAAAGTCCAGCTGCTTGATAATGTCATTAGATTCTTTTCCCCTCTTTTATTTGTGTTAGACTCAGCACTTCACTGAAGCTTTTCTTTATGCCTCTATACTTAGAACACATCTTAGTCACATATCTTCAAAGAATGGAACTAAGAACAAGAAGGTAGAGATGGTAAGAGAGTCTTGTTACATCTCCATACTTCAATGGAGAGAAGAGTCATCTTCTAAAGTATGCAGTAGTCTTTTCCATGCTTCATTTCCCAGGATGGATGCATATGCCTTCCCCTTATATATAATCACAAAGGATAATTATGCTTCTAGTATTCTTCTGTACACATTAAAGACCCCAAATGAAAATCTATAAAAATGAAAATAGGGAATAGCAGTTGAAAAATAGTCAATGGTATATATCACAGTCCTTGACATCCCAAAGTTGCAATGGTGGGACCAATAGCTGAGTACAGAAGTCATACTTGTGTAAGCTATCTGCTTCACATGTCAACAATCGCACAATTGGCTTATAACAAATCCTTTCAAAAACACTTATAGGTGACCTACATAGGAATACATTTTAGATTAGAGTGTCATCTTAGAATGCTGAACTGTAGCCTTTAGGCCAAGGGCACAAAAAGTTAATAGCTAAGAATGTGAAAGTAAAACAGGCTATCAAAAATAATGTGTCTCACACTACTAGTTTTACTAACGAGAAAAAATGTGGTTAAGTAACCTTCCTAAATCACATATTGGATTTGAAGAGAAATACTACCTTCTTTTTCAATCACCAGTTAGGCTGGGTACACTTTAGATAGTTCACTTACTAATATTAAAAAGCAAGTGGTACACATGATGAGCCACCAGAACTACTCTTTTTCTGTTAGACAAGAGGGTGCAGTGACTGCTTGTTGAGTTTTGATGGACTGGCGAGATCTGAAGACTGAACCTCAGGGACATAGTTGGGAAACTCAATCAGACCTCTTCACATTTCACTTGTTCTGTAATCCTCCTTTAGGAAACTTGCAAGGCAGAACATTTCTAAGTATCTTCTGTGATACTTGAGACTGAAAAATTATAGGTATCATGGTGCCAAAACTAAAATTTTTTACCTTTTATCCATTGTATTTTTTCTCTGTATCTTCATTAATTCCTTTGTTCACTACTATTTTCTTATCAATAATATTAGAGTTAGGCAGAGATGAAAATTACTGGAAAAAATGAGAATAAAATATTTTGTGAAAGATTCAAAATATTTAAAAATCTTTTTCCCCCTTTTTTTAAATTGAAATCATTACTGGTACATTACATATATATATATATCATGATTGCACTCCACAATGTCCCCCTTCTTTCTTTAAAGCAGATCTCCTTAGATTTTAGATTGATTAACCTGAGGATATGTGTTTGGGTATAGGGCAGGTCTTACGGTTAGAGGGTATCTTTGATTCCGTAAGGGTAAGAGGGACTTGGTTGAGATTCAAGGACTGGAGACTGTAAAGTGATGTAGAATTGAGTAGGACTCTATGCTCTGGAAAACAAGTTGCTCTCTACAAGAGAAATAGTAAGTAGGCTTTATTTCACATGCTGGCTTTGATGAATATGTAGTGATGGCCTCAAGCATGATGCAGAAAAGGGCTAAGTAGCTGAGCTTCTCTGGGAAGAGCTCTGGAAAACAAGGCAGCCAGGAGAACCTTCCATACTGCTGGAAGTATAACTGTAATAATCACTTTAAAAAACAAATATGGCATTGCCTAGCAAAGTAAATGTATATATTTTCTGATCTGGCAAGTCTACTCTTCACAAATAACTCTAGAAAAGTTTTGCATGGACAGCAATAGATTTATAGAAGAACATTCATAACAAGATTGTTTTCAATAGCTCAAGTTGTAAACAACCTAAAAATTCATTAATGATGCATAAATTATGGTTCATTTATATTGCAGAATAATGTACATTGATAACCATAAACAAACTCCAGCTTTATGCAACAACTGAAAAAACCTCCATAAACATAATATTGAGCAAGGGAAGTAAGTCTCAAATGAAAATAAAAAGTTATGTTTTCATTTATGTAAAGGTTAAAAACAGCAAATGCCTCAGAGTTTGTTTAGAAATTATTTTTGTTTTTGCTGCCATAATAAAATACCTTAGACTGGTTAATTCACAAACAATAATTCTGGTGAGCGCTGAAACCCAAGATCAAGATGTCAGATTTGATGTCTGATAAGGGTTCACTGTCTCTCCTAGGTGCCACTTTCTAGATACATCTTCACCTGGCAGATTCCGAGGAGTGGCCTGAGGCCACTTCTACAAGTCCCATTCCCAAGAGCAGAAACCCTGCAACCTGATCCCTCTCTAAATATTTCACCTCTTGTACTATTGCACTGACAATTAGGTCTCAAAATATAGAATTCTGAGTGCATTATTCTTTAGATTACAGCAGAGATGAGCTGTTTAGGTGGTAAAACTGCAAAGAAGGAAGACAGCGATTATACCAAAAAGTCAAGGCAGTATTTCTTCTGAGAGCAGTGAGCTGTGGTACAGCATTGGGAAGCAGCACATACCACTGATGTTTTATTTTTAATCTTTGTGGAATATAAGCTGGTGGTTATATTTAGTGTTCCATTAACTGTATGTGTGTATTATAAAGAGTTTTCTACACTCAGTATGCTACAATTTTTTTAAAAAAAGTGAAATCTGCTCTTGTCACAGAGTTGAGGAAGGGTTGTACCAGGCAGAGACCAACACGCTTCAGTGTGGACCTTCCAGATCACTGGGACAGAAGAGTGGCCAAAAGCGGAGAAAGAGGCAATGTTTAAGAAAAAGGGTAATGTCCCTGAGGCTTCTTTATGATCCCTTGGGAAACCCAGACTTGATGGGAGGTAGGCTAGAGTATGCTAGGGCCAGAAAAGTGAACAGCTTCCAATATTTATGGAAAAACAAAGATAATTTACTGGTTGGAGGAAGGAACATATATTACACTGGAATGGAACACTCCAAATAAACAGGGTTTCAGATATATTAAATTGATTATTTTCCCAATTTTACTTGCTACAGCAGCATATTTATGTTAGATTTTCAACCAAGATTACCCAGCATAATTAATCAGAGTTTGCTAGCAATTTAATTGAAGACTGGAAGGGTGCCCAACTGATGGAAGATGCAAAGGGCAAAAGAGAACTTCCTGGACCCCAGACACATACTCTATCAGTGTTTATTAGAGAAACAGATTTAATAAAAATGTGTAAATATATAAGAATATATGAGCCTGGCTTCCAGTGGCTTCCAGAAAGTAAGATGTGGAAGAGTGAAGAAAGCCTGTGTTTTGCAGATCCGAAGTATCCCATCAAAGCTCAATGCTGTCCCTCACAAGCCCTTATCAAGAGGCCAAGGGATCTGGGATGGAAGGCTGAAGTGTGTGCACTGGAAGCCAGGAAACAACTCCAAGGTAGGAGAGAAGACCGGAGCTCCTCCAGTGGAACAGAAGAAAACATCTTCCAAATTTCTCTTTTTTACTTTAGAGTGGGTCTTCCACACCCAGAACCAGGCTGAACCAACTTAGTCGGGCATTTCTTACTCAAGCTGACACAGTCAATTGACCATAACATGTTTCTATTCATTTCTTCCCTTCTTCAAAGTGCAAACCAGCCTAAGATTCTTCTTGAAGGCTTTAATATGCTTTTTTCTAATCCTCCAGGAGCTTAGACTGCTGGGTAAGAAGATGTGAAATGGCCATGTGTGTTTACTTTATAAGCTAGGCCCATTCAAGTATTTGCCCTTTAACAGCTTATATTGTATCTTTAAGGCTGCTGATTTTCATTTAATTAAAAAGTATAGAATTTTTGATCAGGGCTTTAGCTCAGTGGTTCCGGCGCCTGTCTTGCAAGCACAAGGGCCCAGGTTCAATCCCCCGGTAACCACATACAATACTGGACGTGGAGACTCACTTCCAGCAGCAATCAGTACCACATACCACAGTGCCAGGCATGGTGGCTCACACCTGTAATCCCAGCACTCAGGAGGCAGAGGCAGGAGGATTGTTGTGATGTGAGTTTAAGGCTGAGCTCAGGGCCAGCCTTAACTACAAAGCGAGACCCTGTCTCAAAAAAAAAAAAAAAAAAAAAAAGAAAAAGAAAAAGAAAAGTATAGAATTTTTAACTGTGATACTTGAGTTGGAGGAGGGAGAATATTAACCAAGTGAGGAAGAGACTAGCACTGACGCACATGATACACAGGCCATCAGAGGCATTATGTAATGCATAAGTCTTACATAATTTTATCAATGGGATTTTGAGGCTAAATAATAAATCTTAAAGGTTCTTGAAAGAGCAAAAAGACTTGGGACTTTCATAGGTGATGTTTTTTTCAGAGTATCTTAAGACAATCATATGAAAATGGACTAGTTGTGGACCATGAAACAATTTCAAGAAGCGTTTTATCAACATTGAACTAATCTGAATTCTAAAATGCTCCTTTCTCAACAATGGACAATTGATTCTCACTAAAACTTGGCTGTTACACTGGAAGCAAAAAGCAGGCAGGAAAATGAGTAGGAACTTAGCAAAGGAAACATTCATAAGTGAGTTACGTTATTCATGTCATCATCGGATCCTTGAGCTAGTGAGCACTGTCACAGAGTGCATATGTAGTTCTCACCTGTGGATATCAAAGTGGTTGGTAAAGTCTTGGATCCCATCCTGCCTAACCAAATCAGTTCACTGAGGGCAGAGGTCAAGATCCTACATTTTAACTAGTTCTATGAGGATCCTGCCACATAGACTTTAGAACACCTGCTAGTGCAACTGCTCATTTGCAGGTGAGGGAACAGTAGCTGATAATATAACATAAACTAATAAAATGTCAAGGATATTCTATATGTACCATGGCAGAAAAATGAGTAAACTACTTCTAATCTTTACAGTGGGGAGCCTTGTGTGCTAGATGCTGTCCTGGAAGACTGAAGCAAGATATAAAGCTAAATGGTCACTCTCATGGTGGAAAGAAGCTCATGGAGGAGTATAATGTGTTATAAAAGTTTTCACAGAAGTGGCATTTGACATCACCTCAGAGTATGTGTTTCTTTGGTTTTTTGTTTTGTTTTGTTTTGTTTTGTTTTTGAGACAGGGTCTCGCTTTGTGGTTCAGGCTGGCCCTGAGCTCAGCCTCAAACTCACATCACAATCCTCCTGCCTCTGCCTCCCGACTGCTGGGATTACAGGTGTGAGCCACCACACCTGGCACTGTGGTATGTAGTACTGGTTGCTGCTGGGCGTGAGTCTCCATGCCCAGTATTGTTATGTGGTTGCCAGGGAACTGAACCCAGGTCTTTGCGCTTGCAAGACAGGCACCGGAACCACTAAGCTAACTCTCCAGCCCATGTTTGGTTATTTTCCAGTGGGATACTTCCCTGGGGACATTAGTGTGCTGTTTGAATAATACTGACAGATCAGTGATCATGTAATATAGAGTTCACTCATATCATTTTGATTGCTGTCAATAATAGTAACTAACATTGATATTAAAAGTTTTATTTTGGGCTGGAGATTTAGTTTAGTGGTTCCAGCGCCTGTCTTGCAAGCGCAAGGGCCTGGGTTTGATCCCCCCAGTAACCACATACAATATTGGGCTTAGAGACTTATACTCAGCAGCAATCATCACCACATACCACAGTGCCGGGCGTGGTAGCTCACACCTGTAATCTCAGCACTTGGGAGGCAGAGGCAGGAGGATTGCTGTGATGTGAGTTTGAGGCTGAGCTCAGGGCCAGCCTTAACTACAAAACAAGACCCTGTCTAAAAAAGAAAAAAAAAAAAAGTTCTGTTTTACTATTTAAAACCTCATTCCAAGCTGTTATTATAATCCCCAGTTTTCAGATGAAGCAGTACCAGTGAGGTTAACTGACTGGCTCAGACCCTACTACTAGTTTGCTTTAAAAGCAAAGTTAAAATATGAGTAAGATTATGCAGAAGAGGTGAATTATACAGTTTTAAAACAAAGTGCTCAGTCTCTGAGACATATTAAGCAATTTGTCTAAAAAGGAACCGATACAGTACTGTCAAGATAAAACACAGTTTCGGTGATCCCCCCACTCTAAAGTGCTACCTTGTCCCACATAGGGGTCAGGGCACCAGAAAGGGACAGAATTTGGTTCAATTTGGAGGTGATTACATCATAAAGAAAATTACCATTAACATACAGATGATATTTTTAAAAATTTATCTTACCTGTACATTTTATATGTACATTATGATCACAATCAACATTGAGAATTTGTACCAGTACATGACAGATCTTGATTTTCACTTTTTCCCATTCCCCTGCCCTCCTTATAACCTCCCCACCCCCTATGTACATAAGCTTTGTTTCTTTTTTTTTTTTTTTAATTATCTTTATTGGTACATTAAATATACACATCATGATTGCACTCCATAATGGGGATTTGTACCAGTATAAGACACAACTTAATTCTCATTTTTCCCATAGCCCCACCCACCCTACCACCCCCCCATATATATAAAATTTGTTTCCTTACTTTTTTGTTACAATCTCAACATTGTCCCCTT